>VCCN01003206.1:1063436-1074343 GCA_006491835.1 Architeuthis dux
CAAATTCTATGGATTGTGGAATTAGTTCTTGATGGAGGTATAGACATGCGGGCATTCCATCAGCTTTCCAACAGTGTATCTTGTTAATTTGTATCTGTTAGATCCCAAAAGTTACAGCCGAAAACGTGAAGCTAAGTTTGCAACGCTGAGTGGGGCCTTAACATCGGACAATTTTGGATGTCCAATTATTAAAATCTTTAATCGGACATCGGAGCTAAAAAAGGACAGTGTCCGAAATTGGACTAATCTGGCAACCCTGCCTCCAGGGGTACGCGGATCCCAGGTGGTCTAGAGTATCCTGTATTTTATCTGGACCAATAGATTCAGTCTCATTCAGTTTTCCAAGCAGTGTTTTCTTTTTTTTTAAAACTTTATTTGGTTCAATAACTAACTCTTTCAAATTCCCATCTATACATTCTTTACTTTCGTAACTTTTTTTCGTTAGAGGACCATATTCTTCACTTTTAAAGACAAACTGGAAAACAATTTGACAAAGTCTCTGCCGTTACTATTTCAGAGCTTGAATGTCCTTCAAGGTAAGACACCTTGAAGGACATTCAAGCTCTGAAATAGTTTTCCTTAACTTATTTTTAGAACGTAAATATTTAAAGAAATGTTTACATACCTGCCAAGTCTCACGCATTCTGCGTGAGACACACGCATTCTGATACATTCTCACGCACACACGCATTAAAGGAAAATTCTCACGCAATTTATCAAAAGTGTTAGATTTATTAAATTGGTTTAGATTTCTCATTAAAAAAATCTATTTTTATCGAACTTTAGAACTCACATTATTTTAAAAGATCACATACAAAACTTTTGAAACATATTTTAAATAGACTTCTAGACAACACCTAATGTCAGTAGCTGATATGCACTGAAACACAATTTTCACATTTGGGAAGACGGTCAGCTCAACAAGATCATATACAAAACTTTTGAAACATGTTTTAAATAGACTTCTTGACCACACTTAATTTCAGTAGCTGATATGCCCTGAAACACAATTTTCAAATTTGGGAAGACGGTCAGCTCAACAAGATCATATACAAAACTTTCGAAACATTTTAAATAGACTTCTAGACAACACTTAATTTCAGTAGTTGATATGCCCTGAAAAGCAATTTTAGCCAATGTTGGATACATAATTTTTGGACTCCAAGTGCAAATTGCTCAGATTCCGGTCAAATAACACTACAGTAGGATTCAAAATTCGGCCGTCTGTGTAGACGTTTTCACTCTTCGAAGATCAGAAGTCAAATGAATAAAATAGTTTTACAAACAGATAGCATCGAAACAGCAAGTTCACGTAGCTAATAAACATTGGTCGTAAAACATTATAAATATGTTCCGTTCAATCAGAAGTGCTGCTAAAGACTATTTAAACATGTTTTAAATAGACTTCTAGGCAACACTTAATTTCAGTAGTGGATATGCACTGAAACGCAATTCTAGCCAATTTCAATACATAATTTCCATGGGGGGGTCCACACGATTCTCATTCATTTTTAACATTGAAACTTGACAGGTATGGGTTTACTGTTAGTTTTTAACTTTCTTACAATATCTTTTTCATATTTTATGTTTCTTCCAGTTCGACGTTGCTATATTCATCCTGTCTGTACAGAGCAGTTTGAAACTCACTCATATTTGGTTTATAATCGAACGTTTTCCAAACCCGATCATTTTCATTCCTTCTTCGTACAAGTTTTGAATCAAACACAATTAGGGTTGGTTCAAATGTTAATTTAACTTTAATTTTAACTTCTTTTTGGGCGAAAATAAAATTGAAACTAAAAAGTTAAAAAGTAAAACGAATGATAATGAAACTACCTATATTGTTTACTAGTGTTAGTGTAGCGGGAAGTGTATCTATTTGTTGCGGAGAGAAATTATTTATCTGACTCCCTGAGGATAAATGATCGTATATAGGTTCCCTAGCTACAATTAAAGTTATGGCCTGATGTTAGGTCGGAATGAGCAATATGCCTATTCGTCGGTAATGTGTCTATGTCCCTGTGGGAGGAAACGTGTGTCGCTCACTTGTACTAGTGTGTAAGTAAGTCACGTAGGGACAGTAGTCAGTGAGATGATATGGTTGGTCAGTGGTGGAGGAAAGGAAAAATGTATACATGATGTTGTGACAAAGGAACTTGGTAAAGGAAAGTGTGTGTGTGTGTGTGTGTGTGTGTGTGTGTGTGTGTGTGTGTGTGTGTGTGAAACAGCTGTCTCTCCGACGGGGAGTCAGGAGATCAAAGATCCAGGCTGCTCTGAAGATTGTATGAAAGCATTTGTTTATATCGCGAAATGCTGTTCTCTGATTGATCAGAAAATCCTGGAGCCTAATGTTGACAACTTGAATGATTTATGTCCGATCCTATCTTGGTAGCTATAGGCGGGAATCCTGTGGAGCCTATTCTGGGGATATTTTCCCAAAGTGTGCTCGAAAAAGGGTTCTCAACTGAGAGATCTATCGAAGGTCATAATATGGTGTGAATCTTTGGAGGTAAGAATCCGACATTAGGATTGGAGGTTGCTATAAAGATGGTGTGAATGTTGGTAACAAGGGAGGCGAAGTTAATTAAAGTTGAATGTTAAAAGAGAATGTGGATGGTTTCTCGATTCGAAAGTAACGGTCGAAAATGTAGCAGCCATTTGCTGTTGTTGTTGCTGTTGTTGTTAATTAGTAGTAGCAAGTAATAGTGGCAGTGGTTCTGCTGGGGAGGTAGGAGGGAGAAAGTAGGTCACGTGGTCAACATGTAGGAGACAATGGCGAAAACCGGCCATATTGGATTTGGGCGGGCAAATACAAAACAAAGAAACGATCATTGGGAAACATGAAGATAAACAAAGGCGTCAGATAGAAATGAAATAAATGTTGCGTTTAATTTTAAAAAACATAAAAGAAAAATTGACGTACATAATGGATATCAAA
Source organism: Architeuthis dux (assembly GCA_006491835.1). Lineage (NCBI taxonomy): Eukaryota > Metazoa > Mollusca > Cephalopoda > Oegopsida > Architeuthidae > Architeuthis > Architeuthis dux. The sequence goes on from VCCN01003206.1 coordinate 1,066,375, forward strand.
ACAAAAAGGTAATAAATGTGTAAAAAGAGTTTTAGAGAGATTATTGTGATGAAGAGTGAAGATAAAATAGTTTCTGTCGTTAGCCAAATGTTGAAATAGATTTTGTCTGATGCGTAGCCGGTTATCTGAACCGATATCTATGTGATAAGCGCGCCTAAGGATATGTGGTCGAGACAGAAGAAATCAGTGAAGAAAAAGGCATATGACAGAAAGGGAAAATATACCGGTATAGAAAAGGGTAGTTTCTAAACAGGAAGAAATTTAAGACTTTTAGTCGCTAACCTGTGTGTACAAATTAAATTGATTCGTGGTCATATTATCTCGAGGGACATATGTGAGGTGAGTATTCCTAGTTTGAGCGAAATGGAATAAGGAGAGATGACCAAGATTATTGTGATGAAGAGTGAAGATAAAATAGTTTCTGTCGTTAGCCAAATGTTGAAATAGATTTTGTCTGATGCGTAGCCGGTTATCTGAACCGATATCTATGTGATAACCGCGCCTAAGGATATGTGGCCGAGACAGAAGAAATCAGTTAAGAAAAAAGGCATATGACCAGTGGCTTTTCTAGTTCTTAGAAAGTGTGGGGGGGTATTGGGAGCCGCGATTAAGGGGGCACTTGGGAGCCGAGATTAAGGGGGGGGGAGTAAAACTAGAAATGCATGTGACGAGAAATCTTCATTTTTATACTTCACCACGTTGATATACACAACTTATATGAATGATTTTTTTTAAATATAGGTATAATACTTTACTAAATTGAATAAAATACTATTAAGTCAAACAATTGTCATATAGTAGGGCGCTAATTCAGTTTCGCAACCCCAAGCTGCCAGACGACAAGGGAGGTTATTCTCAAAACCAAAAAAATAGCGAGTTAATACGGTATATTTCTTCGATTTCAAAGCTGCCATGTCCAAAATGATTATATTTTTACGGCATAGTTTTTTTTCTTCTCGAAAATCTGAGATAATCAATCATATATCAGCTACACTCCTTCATTAAAGCGTTTGAAAGTGGTGGTGGTGGGGGAGGGCAAACCTAGGGACCAGCAAAAATCCCCCCCCCCCGTAGAATCGCCACTGCATATGACAGAAAGGAAAAATATACCGGTATAGAAAGTAGTTTTTTTATCAGGAAGAAAGTTTAAGACATGACGAGCCGCTAACCTGATGTTAGTAGAAAACTAAAAGTAATCGATGGTGTTATATAGGCAGGGGGAAATTCGTTGGGTCCAGGAAAGAAAGAAGACTGGAACTGGGTGTTTATAAAAATATATATTTTTATTCCATTACATACACCACTGGTGAAATGCGCAGAGTCTCGGAGAGAAATAACGAGAGATGATGCAGGGCACATGGTCCGGGGTAACAGGGAAAACTCGGTCTGTACTTCGTGCTTTCTCGGCTCGGCTCGGCTCGGCTCTGTCTGTCCACACCGTCCGTTCCTTTTATGGCTTCGACACGCTCACGCCGATGTGTTATTTTCGGATTTCGTCACCAGCGGCCTCTGGGGTTCTGTCAACATCCTGTTTTACTGTTTTTAATTTTTACACCTGCTGTGTTTGAATCCAATACCATGTCGTTTGGAGTTCTTGCTGTTAGGTGTCTTTCTCCTTTTATCGCTGAAACACCTGCAACTATAGTCAATATCTTGTTTTCGGATTCCCACGCATATGCATCTTTCCTGGGGGTTCCCAGGGTTACTTCCATTTCCGCCCAGGTGTTGGCCCGGAAATGACCTTCCGTGCCAGTATATCATAACACAAGAAGCGCCTGGAGAATCGTAAAAAGAGGGTGTATATAGTCGTGCTGACGTCACGGAAAAAAGAAAGCTAGATCTAGTTTCGTATTTCATCAGAGCTGGTTTCATCGTGGTGATAAAGCCAGCTTGATATTTCTATCCCTGTTTTGGTATTTTTAGAAAGTGACCGCTACAATAGCGAGTGAAGAATAGAATACCTTTTTATTCTTAAGTATACATTTTTAGTTATTTTCTATAGAATTAATGAAAAAAGTTCCCGATATACATCAAAGTGGTACACTTAAGAACTGGTCATGGCCGAGTGTATGATGAAAGGTGAAGCAGTTTCAAGCGCTGGAGATGTGTCGTAAAAATGGTTTATGTTGTAAAAATTAGCACACTAAAATTAATTCACATTCACCGGGGGGTGGGGGACACAAGTGATTTCCAGGAGGAGCCAGGCTCCCCCTTGGCGACGGGCCTGCACCAGGGGGTGGTGGCTCAAGTGCCGACCGCGCCGGGCGACACCAAAATAAATGTATATCAATTTTCAAATGGTTCTTCGGACGATTGAGCTCCCTCTTGTTATTTGTGTTGTAAACACGACGTTTCGGCCGATGCATTCTTCGGCCTTCTTCAGGTGTAAAAAACACAAATAACAAGAAGAAGTTCAATCGTACGAAGAACCATTAATAATCCTTCTCAAAAATATAGAAAAGTATATACAATTGTTGTGCAGTTTGAGCTCCAACATTGAAGTAACTACGTAGTTAACCAACGTGAAAAGAATTCACGGATATAGCGGGTTTTACCCACTATCCAAAAAAGTGTTCCTATAAAAACCTTTCGTAAGCCAAAATGGCGTAAAGCGAAGAATCAATTACCATTAATTTATATGCGGAAAATATTTGAGCGTTCCCAGACCACAACAAAACGTGTTAATTAAAAAATAATTTAGCCAAACACGGCCAAAATACACCAAAAAGACACTAAATTGGTCAAAAACACGCAAAAAAATGGACAAAATGTTTAAGCACGCCTGCGCTAATTTAGCGGTTTTTGGCTCTGCCAAAACAAAAAAAATGGCCAAGTGTATGATTGAAAGAAGGTGAAGCAGTTTCAAGCGCTGGTGATGTGTCGTAAAAATGGTTTATGTTGTAAAAATGATCCCATTAAAATGAATTCGTTGTTAGTAAAGTAAATAAGGCCACATGTAGTTACTTCAAACATGGGGTACCTAGTAACATGGGCGTACGAAGGTGGGGGGGCGCGAAAACGGGGCGTTTGTTCCCGCCTTGGACCAGGTCTTCTCAACGAGGACGAGAAGCTTGAAAGTTGGAACCTTATAGTTAATAAATAGAAACAAATAAAAAAACAAGCGGGTACAAACTAGTGACCAATTTAGCATAAATGTACATTGCATATTGAACCCCCCTAAAAAACCTATTTAGGGGAGGGGGTTCATAAAACAAACAAAAACATTTTCCCTACTCATTGAAGGGAGTGCGTGAGCAAAATTTTAAGTTTCTACTATGAAAGGTTAGGGCTGGGCGAAGTCAGGATACATAAATAGATACATAGATACATATAAATGTCAGAAACACATGAATAACCTAAACCCAGCAATAAACCAGTGTTGTGGGTAGTGGTGATTAATAAATGTTAATGTTGCAGTACAATTCTTAATCACTGCTACCCACAACACTGGTTTATTGCTGGGTTTAGGTTATTCATGTGTTCTGACATTTATATCTATCTATGTATCTATCTATGTATCCCGACTTCGCCCAGCCCTAACCGTTCATAGTAGAAACTTGAGATTTTGCTCACACACTCCCTTCAATGAGTAGGGGAAATGTTTTTTTTTTGTTTTATGAACCCACCCCCCTTAAATAGTTTTTTAGAGGGGGGTTTAATAGGCAATTTAAGTTTATGCTAAATTGGTCACTCGAAAATTCGGACCTTTTTGATCAAACTCCAATTCTGTAATTGATCACATCCCAACACAGCATATATGGGTGATTCTTAATTTCCCTTGGAATGCTAGTTGACTATAAAGCTCCAACTTTCAACGCCCCTTCCACCCTAGGTGAGAAGGCTTGATCCGGGGGGGTTGAGGGGGTAATGCCCAGTTAGACCCCCCCCCCCAGCCAGCGGACGCCAACGGACGCCCGTGCCCAACAAATACTGTTGGGCACGGGCGACCTGCACGACCAGCTTGCAAACCACAACGAAGTGTCCATTATGGGAAAAATGAATATTTGTCGATAATATTAACTCCGCTGTGATTTAAAAGCTCGCTGCTTGAAGGAGGAAGTGTTTTCTCTTTCTTCCTGTTTTTTTCAATCAGGACAGGACACACATTCTCACAGAGTGATGGGATCTGGCACAAGGCCAGCTCTACTCGGGGCTTATTATGTTGCAACGCGCTAATCGACTATATCTCTAACTAAAGTGTCGTTCGTTGGAAGATTCGACACAGTGAATTGCGATGATAATCTGTATAGCATAAAATCAATTGAAGAAATAGGTGGAGCGACCGTGTTTGTTTTTTTTTAAAGCCCACCACTACCTGTTAAATGACGACCCGATCATGTACGTCACTCGTATCTTACCTGTGAGAACCGTATAGTCAGCCAGGTGTGCGTGATTATTAAGGTAGCCTCGGGAGTACCAACATTTCCACAGCTAAAAAGTAACACAAACAAAAACAGTCAGATCAAGATGAAATTGCGTTTACACATTTTATTAACGGAAGATCTTTTCCAGTGAATATTTCCCCCTTACAATACAGTTTAATTTATTTATTTTCAACAGAACAAATAAGTAAAAAATTACCATAAGAAAAAAACATACACCGACCCAGGAGGCAGGCAATATTTATAATTACGGGTATATATATATAAATAATCAACAATGAACAAGACAGGTAAGAATTGTACTTTTTTCTTTTCTTTTTTCGCCCCCATTTTCTTCTGACGAAATTTAAGATGAAACATATCTGTTAAATTAAAACGATTATTGAAGAAAAAAAAAAACGATTTCGTAGTTTAGCGTCCCAAATAATTGTTGTGAAGACACTTGCTCGATTTTTTAGTTACCCGAAAACTTCTTTTAAAAAAAAAAAAAATGACTTCTTTTTTAATAAGTACTGAACATTTCATTAAAATCCAATAATTATTTGATTTTTGGTAAAATTTTAAAATCCACGTTTTTTTTTGTTTTTTTTTTTTAACGCTTGAAGATTTTGTTAATGCAAATTAAGTATAAATAATTTTTTTCTTTTTCTTTGACGAAACATTGGTCAAAATTAGAAAAAAATTGTTAAAGTTTTTTTGCTGGAAAGGAAAAACTCCTTCACAGCAAAAAATCAAGAAAGAACTTTAACAATTTGTTTCTGATTTTAATTACGTTTTTAAAATTTTAAAATAGAATGTCGACGATTTATAAAAAAAACAACAAAAAACAGAGCTCATCACTACAGGGTACACAAAAATCTATCAAATCTAATTTTAAAATTTTTCAGAGTCATTTTAAATCCTTTTTTAAAATAAGTACTGAAAATTTCATTAAAATCCAATAATTATTTGATTTTTGGTAAAATTTTAAAATCCACGTTTATTTTTTACCGCTTGAAGATTTTGTTAATAATGCAAATTAAGTATTAATAATTTTTTTTTTCTTTGACGACCCAATCATGTACTTTTTTCCTTTCCAGCAAAAAAAACAAAAAGCTTTAACAAAATTTTTCTAATTTTAATTACGTTTTTAAAATAGAATGTCGAAGATGTATAAAAAAAAAAACAGAGCTCATCACTACAGGGTACACAAAAAACTATAAAATCTCATTTTAAAATTTTTCAGTCATTTTTTTGATAAAAATCAACATTTTTAATTGTTTTTTTAAATTTTTTTTTTTATTGCTATTTTTATTTTTATTCACATAATTTCGAAAGAAAAAAAAACGGCTTTCAAAACTAGAAGAATTAGTGTGGTATATAGTAAAATTAAATCCACCTATAGTTAAAATAGCTGAGGAAGTGTTTAATTTTTATTCTACTTTTGGATTTTTTTTACACTTTGTTTTTTATTAAAGAAATGTAATATTTAAATTATTCGGCTTAGTTCCCTTATAACAGCCAGGGCAATTTGGGACGTTAAACTACGAGATCTCCAAATACGTTTTTTTGTATTTGATAAAGAAACTAACAAGAAACTCTCTCTCTCTACATCCATTTAAAGTGTAATAAAGAAAGGAAGAATCATTTATTAAATAATATAAATGTCGGCTGTTTTATCGCTTGTGATATAGTATTATAATCTTTTTATTTATATCAGTCTTGTCGATCACTTTAATAATCTGTAATCAGATGTTAAGAAGAAAAACCAGTCTTTGTTGCTATACAAACAAAACCCTTCAAAAGTGACCTTCTCTCCCTGGAGACGAACTTTTATTTGTATTTTTTTTCAATGGTACACTTAACTTTATAGGAATGTAGTAGAGATTGTGGGGTCTTGGCTACTTGAGATTTGACACTTCAATTTTTAGTGAGATTTGATTAAAAAGGAAAATTTGCAATAAATATATATGCACTGTAATTAGTGAAAAACAACCCCAAAGGTTGAAATATTTATTAATCTATGCAATTCATGTATGTACAAATATATCGTTGTTATTGTATAATGTCAGTGGAAATGCTGTAGGTGTAGGGTCCCCTTTGATATTTAGTGAGATTTGATTAAAAAGGAAAATCTGCAATAAATAGACATGCACTATCACTTGATTGGTGGAAAAACAACCCCAAAGGCTGAATTATTATCTATGCAATTCATGTATGTACAAATATATCCTTGTTATTGTATAATGTCAGTGGAAATGCTTTAGGTGTAGGGTCCCCTCCAATATTTAGTGAAATTTGGTGAAAAAGGAAAATTTGCAATAAATAGACATTCACTATGATGTAATTGGTGAAAAACAACGCGAAAGGCTGAATTATTATTTATGCAATTCACGTATGTACAAATATATCCTTGTTATTGTATAATGGCAATATAGAAATGCAATAGGTGAACTATAATTTATAAAGCTTCCTCTTTGGGGACCCGGTGAAGGGGGGCGTTTTCATATAGCAATCACCCCCCTTCAGACACGCCTCTGCCTGCGTATGTGCTTTTATTTGCATTTATTTACAATGGTATACTTTTAAAAAATGTATTTCTCAATAGAAACCAGTTTTGGTTATAATTATATAGTGAAGTGGCGTAAACTCATCATTTTTGTATGGACGGCGTAAACTATTATTTTTTTAATATATTAGTGGGAAACTACCATCGCGATAATGCTTCTTTTATTTGTTCATTAATTGACTGATATAATATTAATCCTATACACTAACTTATATCCTTTGTAGTTAAATTGAATAAAATACAGTTAATACAGTTCAAGCTTTCTGCTTTCATTTATTCCGTAGTTGACTTTGTAGTTAAATGTATGTGTTTTAATGTTTAAAAAATACAGTTTCAAATTGTCCAAATAGTTTACGCCGTTTCAATATATTAGGTATACATAGTGACCTAGTTTACGCCGCTTCAATTCATGATTACCCTTTAGGTTTGTTTTGTGCCGAAGGGCTGAGAATCTTTCATCGGAATTTAATTTTCATTTCAAAAGTAAAATTCAATAACCGATAATAAAGCTTGAAGACTGAAATCATTACAAAATGGACTTCCTATTTACTTACATGCCTTCTTTATTATTTAAATATATCTAACCCTAAAAGATCTCCAAAAGTTCTCAATGAAATTTTGTGGAAGGATGGGCCATGGAAGAAGTAACTAAATTTTGGGGCGGATCCAAGAATTTGTTTTCGATTGAGAGATATTTTTCCATTTTTTTCCCTATACATTTATGTATATAGCAAAAAGTTCAAAATGCTGCTGCTCGGTTAGTTTTGAAACGTAGGCAATACGAGTCAATTATAACCGGCATTATCGGTCTACATTGGCTTATGATAGAAGAAAGAGTCGTGTTCAAAATTGTAATTACAGTATTCAAATGTCTGCATGATATGTTCCCTTATGAACTCCGTGCTCTTATTAACATCCGATATTTAGATGGTTTGATTTTAGAACTTGTCTTTATGAATATGACTCATGTGCGCAGTAGTGTCAATTAACCTATATCATCCGGAACATACATACATTAGCAAGCTTTAAATCAAAAACT
>VCCN01003206.1:1134856-1147099 GCA_006491835.1 Architeuthis dux
GAAGTCTCGTCAAGTACTGGAGTTTCCACAACGGTATCTTGGTGTACCACAAAGACACATCATGGTACATAGTGAGTGACGCCACTTGGGGTGCTTGTCATAGCCAGTGATCATAGATTAAATTTTGCTGGTCAACCGATTTCATTTGATCAATTTTCAAACAGACCTATTTAACGCTTAAATTCATACTAATAAGAAAAATAAGAAAAATTCAAGGGGAGTAAGTTTTGATTGAAGTTACCTCCCTAGCACTTTTTGGTAAATTCTTTTTATTTTTCTTCAAATCAATTCATAAGAATTCATTTTGTTCATCCAATTCATTGAAGAATTCCACAGTACTCCAGCTGCTAAGACACTTATTTTTAGACCAACTGTTCACTTTTTGAAGAAAGTACATCATATAGTTGTTCTAAACTTAAAATGGGACTAAATAGAAAGGGGGGAAAAAAAAGAATTTTTTCTGAAAATCTTGAAATTAGTATATCGGGTTCTGGCACATATTTGAGTTATCATTTATTATTATTTATTTATCTTGGCAACCAGGTTAAATCATATCTAAAAACCATCCAGATTAAGTATAAAGTTGTTGCCAGTTTCTCTATGAACTTTAAGGGCGGCCATTTTGAAATTAAAAATGGATGACTGTGAATGCACATTTAAAGTTATTGTACATGGATCCATCTAAAAATTTAATTTGTAGCCTATTGCCCACACTTCCACTAAATTTCATTGAGAACTTTTGGAGATATCGTGTGGATAGATAGAAAGGTATGTTAAAAAACAATGGGAAAATATCTGTCAGATCCATAGTGTGTCCCCCTTTCTATTAAATTAGGACACCATTTGCCACAGCAGGACCAAATATGGCACTTTCTTCAAAATTTGAACAATTTTCTCTCTTAGCACCTGGAGTACAGTGGTTACAAGCGGTCTATGAATATAAAAGTCTTTCAAATCCACTTAAATACTAACAAATAATAAAAAATAAAAATGGGAGGGGGAGTCAAAGAATTTTTATTATTATAACAACACAGCAACATCTCTTATCCTGACGTGAACAGCAGGAATCTGCTGGGTACAGGATAAAACATCAGATACCCACGTACGCAACAATCACAAACATTTAGTGAGAAAGATGAAAAAACCTTTAACTCTTAAATTCATTTAAGCCAATTCAAGAAGTTATCCAAGGGAGGTAACTTCGGACCCAAGTTATCTCCCTTGCACTTTAGTAATTTTTATTTAATTCAATTCACAAAAAGAGTTCCATTTTTTTTATCTTATTCACTGAAAAGTTCCACAGCGGTTACAAACGGTCTATGAATCTAAGAGTTAACATTTGACTACTATCTTCCCCTCATCTTAAATCGGTGCTAAGAGAACTGCACAGCTTGGCAGAAGATCCAATCTAACCCTTAAACCAGCCCTTCATCACTAATCTCTCTGGTGCCTTGTAAGATGTAGGAAAATAGTAGTCAAAAATGAATAATGGTTTACAATATGTCATCGGATCAAGTTCACATCAGGCACACTGAAAATTGTGACACATTTTGCCTCAACACTGGAAATGCTCGAATGCGATAAAAAATACTTTAAACAAAAAACAACCTAACAAATTTTCGAAGTTACTAAGATACTTTCTCCCGGAAAAATAAAAAAGTATGTTTTGTGATTTCAATCCAACTATTCTTCATAAAACTAGGTTTTGGCTTTCATAGCGATTATTAGAGTTCAAATTTTACAGTCATCTCAATAACTATCATCTTATCGTAATAAAAAATATATTTTTTTTGTGCTTTCAATCAAACTATTCTTCATAAAATTAGGTTTTGGCTTTTATAGCGATTATTAGAGTTTAAATTTTACAGTCATTCAGTAACTGTCATCTTAACGTAATAAAAAAATAGAAAAAGAAGGTGGGATTGAAAGCACAACAGTTTTTATTTTTCTGGGAGAAAGTATGATCAAATCTTCAAAAATTTGTTAGTTAAAAAAAACAAAAAAAAACACCTTCAAACATATGCAGTGTTTAGGCAAAATGTGTCCCTTTTCGATTAAACAAATTTTTAGGGTGCCTGATGTAAAGTTGATCCATTTCATCTAATAAAAACGAATAAGAAAAGATTAAAAAATACCTATAATACAACAATACTTTTATACAATGGAACAAATAAAAGATAAAAATAAAAATTTAGAAGAAATATAAAATCCACTTACATTAGAAATTCACAGTTTTGTTTTTTTGAATTCATGCCTTTAGAAAATAATTAATAAAATTATGGGATGGGGAATTATTTTGAAAAAAAGAAATAAAGTAAATCTTGCAGTTATTTTTGTTGTTCCAACAACGTTTCGGCTGATCCATTCTCAGGGTGTTAGCCAGCGTTCTCACTATCTGTTTAACAGCTAATTCCCAATAGAAACCTAATTCCAATTTCCCAATTAAGCTTTGTTTTGAACATTTGGCCATTTTTAGTGTCTTTTATACTATTTTGGGCAATTTTTGAAAATATAAAAATGTGGATCTCGGAAAACTTCCCATTCCCCAAAACGGTGGGGAAATCAAATTCTTGGCTAACACCCTGATTCTACAACCTTCTTCGGGTGAACTCTCTGTATCTAAAGAGAAGAACTCTTTTTGTAGTAATGTCAAGTAAAAAAAACAGAATTCTTTTTTTGGGGGGCCCCCTCTTTGTTACCTCTTGGAACGTAGATTGCAGACATTTTTAACTCCTCTCTTTGTTAACAAAGACCTCTGTACTGTGTCCCTGATAGTACACTTGAAGAAGGCCATAGAACAGATCAGCCGAAACGTTGTGAGAACAACAAAAACATAACAAGTATAAAGCTCAATTGTCCAAAAAACCCTTTGAATGTTAATGACTCTTCTCAAAATTATTGATAAAACTGTGCAACCTTTTTTTTTACTTTCTTGGGTAATAAGTGTTATTTTCTGATTGCTTATGTCTAAAAAGTATAGAAAATGTCAATTATTCCCTTCAAACTTTGCTTTTGTGACCAGGACAGTGATAATTTGAAATCTACTTATCCTCAATTGGACAACGGGCAAATTTGAACATTTTTAATCACATAAAGTAAGAAAAACAATTACATATGAATACCACTGTTTGAAAGGAATAATAGCCATTTTCTATACTTTTTAGACATAATCAATCAGAAAATAACACTTATTACCCAGGAACAAAAAAAGTAAAAATTTGCCCGATGGGAATAATTGACATTTTCTATATTTTTTAGACAGAATCAATCAGAAAATAACACTTATTACCCAGGAACAAAAAAAAGTAAAAATTTGCCCGAAGGGAATAATTGACATTTTCTATATTTTTTTAGACAGAATCAATCAGAAAATAACACTTATTACCCAGGAACAAAACAAGTAAAAATTTGCCCATTGGCCAATTGGAAATCAGTAGATTTCAAATTATCACTGTCCTGGTCGCAAAAGCAAAAAAGTTTGAAGGGAACAATTGACATTTTCTATACTTTTTAGACAAATCAATCAGAAAATAACACTTATTACCCAGGGACAAAAAAAAAAAAAAAAAAAAAAAAAAAAAAGTGAAAAAAAGTGAAAAAAAACATTGCACAGTGAACTTATCTTTCTAAGGAAATGTGTATTCATTTAAGAGAAAATGAGATTTAACAAAAAAACCCCAAAAACTTGCCTAGGGTGGAACTGATTGGGAATAAACAGCCCTTGAAGAAGTTTTGTCTATCTATACCAGTGGTCTGCAAACTATGACCCGTGGGTCACCTAGTGACCCAGTGGAAAGTTTTACTGACCCAGTAAGAAAGTTTTATGCATTGAAAATTAAAAAAAGAAAATTATTCCCTTGGATTTTTAGGTTTTCAACCGATTTGGTTTAAAAAACAAAATTTTTCTCAAGCTTTTTTAATAGTGTAGTTTGTTTCTTAAGAGCTAGTTTGCTGAATTATGTCTGTTCGGATAGTGTAATGGTTAGCACGTCTGCCTCACATGCAAAAAGGTACCGGGTTTGATTCCCAGTACGAGCGAAGAGTGTGAAAAACTCAGCAGCTAATTCAGTACACTCTAAGCTGTGTGGTTAAGGTGGAGGTATCCCTTCAGTGGACTTGCATCCTGCCAAGGGGGCGGTCATTAGAACTTGTAAGAATAAAAGTCCTGGTCTCGACCAGACTTGAAACTTGCAAGGATCCCATAGCTGACGCATGCAACAGAAACCGGGTCTTCATCACGGGGCTCCATACTCCATTGGGAGTTGACGATGCTTTACCTTGCTGAATATTCAAACCTTTTTATTTCTCTTGAAAATCTTCCAATTTTGCTGTAAAATACCCTATGGAGGGGTTTTTATATTATAATATATTCAATATTAAACACTGACCCAACGGCAAAAATTATTTTCTTTTAAAAGTTGAAAAACGACGCACTGGTAAAAACAATTGCCGACCATTGATCTTATACAATACTAAGATCTGATTCTGTTTATGTCTGTGTACTCTAAGTAACCGAAACAAGCATTGTAGCCAGCGGTATGAATTAAGGTACTACTTAAATTTGCTAACTTAAAGAATGCAAAAAGAATCTGGGTGATTCGTAACTTAATACTGTGGTATGGGCATTCGCGTTCACCCCTATCTATATTATAATGATTAATTTGTCAAGGGAGATAATTATTAAATGCTCCCTCATGTATTTAATTATTTGCAAATGTGTAAAAAATCATTCTAGTCACATCAGATTGCACTAATTTTCTCTCAAAGATACAATGGATCCACAAGGTTGTCTGGTTTTCCATAAAATCCCCAAAGAGACTTGTAGACGATGAATTTCATGCAGTGTAGCCAAAAAGTCTACACCATTGATTCTGAACGTGGGGCAAACGCCCCACAAGGGGGAAATCTGAATATATTATGGGGTAATTTGGAATTTGGTTGTGAAGAATAAAAAGCATTCCAAGTCTCAAACTACATATTACCTAACTTGAAAATTTGAATCGGTTACATTTTTAGATGATATTGTAAAAATGGTATTATTATATGTACTTGAATATACTTGAAATAGGCTTTTTTTGACAGCAGTTAATTGCGTCATTAAGCCAGCTTCAGTGTAGTTGGGCTGGGAAATTTTTTCTAACACCAGTGGAGATCTGAATTTGTAGTTTATGGCTAATGTCCTCTGGTTTTACTGCACATAGATGAAGTCAGCATTTTCTTATCAGGGCATTTTGAGCAATGAACATCAGTATCCACTCTATGTATGTTGTTCCGGATTCTATAGACTTCCAATAGGTCAGCACATTTTCTTCTGTGTTCCAGGGTCTCTAGATTAAGTTGTTTTAATCTTTCAGAGTAAGATATATCTCCCAGCCTCAGAATGGTATTGGTGGCTCTCCTCTGAACTCTCTCTATGGCATCTGTGTTGTACTTCAGGTAAGGAGACCATATGCAGGAAGCAAACTCCAGCATGTCGAACTTGATTTAAAATTCCATGTCATTGAAATTATTTCCAATTGATTTAAATTTTCTCTCCTTGGTTTAAAGCTCTAAATTTTTGATAAATTTCTAAATCTAACATTATATTATTATACCTTTTCAACCAAAAAAAACCAAAAAAAATTTAAAAAAAAAAAAAAAACCCCAAATTTGTGGCAATGTTTAACAACTAAATTGTCAAAAATGCATCGCATCATAAGGACTGATTTGACCGATCACTGCTAAAGAAGCTAACATTTTTTTTACTTTCATATTAAGGCCGTCACACAGTTTGTTTGAGTTTTAGCAAAAAAACGATTATTTTATTATTTAATTTTATTTAGACGAAGTATTATTAATCTTTTATTACTATTTACATTCATCTTAACTAGTTTTAGTTAAATTGTGATTAAAAAAACTAAAAATTAGGATGACTAATATTTCATTAAAAAAAAAAACACAAATGAAAAAATTTTTTTTTTTATTATACTAAAACTCAAACAGTCACTACAGTGGCAGCTTAGTAATCGAGTAAATTCTGTAAGTACGAAAGTAAAAAAATGTTAGCTTCTTTAGCGATGATCGGTCAAATCAGTCCTTATGATGCGATCCATTTTTGACAGTTGTTGTTCGACTTTGCCAAATATTTTTTAAAATCATATTTATTCGAGTAAATAGAAATACTGTGTAAGTATGAAAGTAAAAGATTTTTTTAGCTTCCTTAGCGGTGATCGGTCAAATCGGTCCTTATGATGCGATCCATTTATGACGGTTAAGTCGTTAAACCATTGCTAAATTTGTTTTATTATAGTAAGAGGGATTTTTTTTTTGAGCTGTCGAGGAAGGGCACGGAGCAAACAAGGTTAGGAACCACTGGTCTACACGAAGACGAAAGAGACAAACCATCCTCAAAGGAAGTAGGTTTTTATTGAGTATCAGGTGGGTAGCCGACCCAGGTACAAGAGAAACGGTCTTAATCCCCCTCGTGCCGTGTTTTTGGCCAACATACAATATCCACACGAACATACAAGGCCGAAGGTGGACAATTTTGAAAAGAAAAGAGAGGAGAAAATTTTTAATGATTTTTTTTATCCATTGATCGTTTTTTTTTGTTGTTTTTTTCTTCTTTATAGCTCCAGATGAAAAAGACTCTAATAAAAGAGAGGGGAGGGGATGGGATGGGGTGGGGTAGATGTAACCATATGTCCAGGAAGGGGGGGGGGTCAGTTTTTAAAAAAACTGACCTTCCGCTGGCCGGCGTAACTGTATATCTGTCCAATGATTTCTGTGGAGATGACGTCACGACAACGGGCAGCGTCGGCCCCCAGTGCATCATCCCCGCTGTTGTCCACCAGTTTTGGCAACCACAAAAAAGCAAAGACGTACACAGACGGACACAAACGGAAGAGAGGCACAGAGACAGAGACAGAGAAAGAGAGAGAGAGAGAGAGATGGTCATAATCGCAGCCAAAAGAAGGGGGGAGGAGGAAGAAGAGAGTAACTATGAGGAGGAGGAGGAGGTCCTCAATATTTGGGAGTGGGAGTGGGTAGTGGTGGTGTCAGGAGAAGAATCGACTCAGGAAGTGGCACCGGCGTCATCCTTCACAGTTTTACGGGCTTGGCGTACTGAAAAAAGATAGAAAAAAAGACCCAAATTAAAAATAAAATATGAAAAATGTTTTTTTTTTCTTTTTTTAAATATTTTCAATTTCACTGTTCTAGATCAGTGGTTCCCGACCTTTTCGAGTCATTCCCCACTTTTGTCAATAAGATTACTAGTATCCCCCCGCCTCCATTTATTAAGTTACAACAAAGAATAATTTCAAATAACTTTATTTTATGTATAATTAGACATATTCATACTAAGAATTAGTTTAATTTTTAATTAATAATATATTTGTTACTCAAAGAAAGCAAGCGAAAATAATTAGAACAAATCATTTGAAATTCCAATTGATTACAAAAAAAATAAAAATTCTGCTCTTGTAACTGATATACACATCAAAGTGATCTCTGTTCTTGTTTTTTTGCTACTAGTTCTTCGATTTGTGGGTCTATTAGTGAGACATATATTTCAGTTTCTAAGCTGGTGGTTCCCAACCTTTTTGAGTGATTCCCCACTATTGTCAATAAGATTACTAGTATTCCCCCCATTTCCATTTATTAAGTTGCAACAAAGATCAATTTCAATTAATAACTTTATTTTACGTATAATTAGACAGCTTCATACTAAGAATTAGTTTAATTTTATAATTGTACAGCTGCTGCTGTGTATTTGTTACCCAAAGAGAGCAAGCGAAAATAATTAGGAACACATCATTTGAAATTCCAATTTATTACAAAAAAGATAAGAATTCTGCTATTGTAACTGATATACACATCAATATGATCTCTGTTCTTGTTTTTTTTTTGCTACGAGTTCTTCGATTTGTGTGTCTATTAGTGAGAGAGCACATCTTAAATCATTCTCAACTTGGAACTTATTTTGAACCTTCGACTTGTTAGATAGAGTGCAGAAACCCTATCTCTAGACTAGACTTTTATTTGTTACCTAATAGCCTTATTCCCCCCTTGGACTACCCAAATCCACCCCACCCCCACCCTGTTGGGAACCACTGTTCTAGACATTATAAAATATAAAATTTCTAAAACTTCAAAATTTAAAAAAAACTTAAAATTTCAAAACTATCATTTTTATGAACGTAGTTCCGCCTTGTGTATCGGTGTATGCCTTCTGATGTACATGTTCCGGCAGTTTAGGCCATTTTCAACACCCCAACCTTCAAATTAATTACCATTAATCAAAGTATGACAAAGTTGGTCATTATTATCATGTTGGGAGTAAAAATCCAACCACACCAGCATGGGTCCCCATCCATTGTGTTGAAGAGCACATTCACGACTACCAGGCACCATTTATTTTTCAAGTCAAATTTATATTAGGGCTTAATAATAAAAACAAACATAATATTTTATTCCTATTTAAAATAATGCTCAAAACAAATTATTTTTTAGTTTTTAGAACTTTTATATTATTATAGAAAAAAATCAAAGCAAGTTTATAGTTTGACTTAATAATGAACATAGTGGGCGATATAACACGTAGCCCTATGTAAAATAATGAGTATAATGAATGAATGAATGGATTGGCTTTGCGAACAAAGATTTTGGGGATGGTTTTCCACAGCATTTGAACCATAGATGGCGGAGCCAATGTGCAGAGTAAACCTCCAGCCTGAGCAGTGTAGTTTTAAGGTGAAGTGCGACTTGACCAGGGTCGAGCCCACCCTTTAAACCCGAGGGTCACAGAGCTCATAGGTTTGACAGGAGTGTCCTTCTCCTGACAGATGCCCGAGCTAGCTATGGGAGTCTGTCGCCCCCTTGTGGGTATGTTCCGACAGTAAGGCTGAACTGTGGTTAGGCAGAACATGAACATCCCGTAGTTCAGAAAACTAATTCAAATAAACTAAAACCAAATCTAATAAAACCAAAACAAATTTTTTTAGAATCCCCATGTGAAATAATGCATAAACCGGGCCATAAAGCGTTGGCGGGCACCATGGCACTCGGTTGGGGACCACTGAGCTACAGCATGAGACTTCACAACAGAACTGATAGGGTCTCCATGGAAGTATCCCACTTAGGGGAAAAAGACCTGGGTGTACATGTTGATAGTAAACTTAAGTTTGGTAAACACATAGAAACCCAGGTTAACCCTTTATGGGGCAAGTGACTATATATGATCACCTGAGGCACATGCAAATATTGTAGCCACAAAGACAACATAATCTGCACCAATGTGGTCTGCAAGCTTTGCAAAGTACACTTGTGCTTGAACAAAGACAGAAACTGTTTTCAGGCATACCACACCCCATTAAATTAGCCTGTTTTTGGCTGGCACAATAACATTTTAAAATCAAGGTGTTATCTTTTTTGTCAATATCAATTTTTTGTATCTATTTATTTTATTGAATGTTATTCTTTAATTCTATGTTTTATTTAACTTTCTACTTTAAATTTTAATTTTTTTATATTTTCCATTATATTACTATTACGAATTTGCTGTTATAACGAGTGGATTTTAAACAAAATGTATTAATAATGAGAAACCAAAAAGTACAGACAGAAATTACTTTTTATTATCCTTTCACAGTCTAATGCCCCCATTTATGGGTTACAGGTCTGCAAATGAAATGGATGAAATGGAAAATTAATTAAATATTGTTGTAATAAAAGCCAATTGGATTGGATTACGAATTTGTCATTATAACAGGTTGATGAGTTGCAGTGAGTGGTAGTCCCCAAAATACCCTTGTAAGTCATTCTTCTTATAGTCTGACATATACAGTATTCAGATACTAATAAGGGTAGGGGTAGACATATATTTTGATGGATCAACAGTAGACTCCTGTTATGACGATTTAAGACATTATAACTGGTGGATGTTATAGGAAGTGTATTAATAATGAGAAACCAAAAAGGTCAGACAAAAATGACTTTTTATTATCCTTTCACAGTCTAATGCCACATATACGAGTTACAGGTCTGCAAATGAAATGGATGAACCAAACATATGTATTTAGACATTAATTCACTTCTACTTACACCTTGTTCTTCCATCTTCTTAATTATTTCAAGCTCTTTATTAATTGATAAGACTTTTCTCTTGAATTTCTTTTCAGATTTCTGTGTTACTTTAGGTATCCGGTCAGGTTTAAATCCCTGAGGAAAGGCTGCTGTCCCCTTGAACAAGTTAACATTTTACATCAAATAATTTTATCCCCCTACCTGACCCGCAGGATGAACGCCTGGCAAAAATGAAAAATACTTACTCTGATCATTGTTCTTTTGGATTTTCTCCTGTACTCGGACACGCGCATCGGGATACTCAAACCAAATGCCAAATCGAAGTATTGTATCATTACTTTCTATGAGTTTAGTGATAGCCATTTCCACTTGATTTCCAAGAACAGAGGGTTTCTGAAAAAAAAACAAAGATTTTTTTTTTTTTTTTTTAAATCAAAAATAATGCAGATCTTTACTTATTAAATAATTCAGATGAGAAAAACATTATATATGGTGTATAAAAGGATAATGGTTATCCGACATAACGATGCTGGGAAAAAGACAATGTGGAGACTCAGAATAATTTGCAAAAAATTTATTTAATACCTTAACATGTTTCGACTTATTAGGTCGTTTTCAAAAGGAAAATTAGAGAGAACAATAATGAAGGTAAAAACTAGTCAAATTTAATAAAAAGTGGTGTGTTACAATACTTCATCCAATAATAATAAAGATTGATTTATAAGTTGTATAAAAATAACTAAAATTAGGATGAAGGTAAAAATGATATAGATTGACCTTGAAAAGGTTAGGAACCGCTGCCCTAAGGAAGGAAAAAAAAAAAAAAAAAAAAAAAAAAAAAAAAAACCCACTCACCTGATTGTCAACTCGAAATTCTTTGAGTGCCTTTTGGCTGTTGATGCCTTTTAGGATTTCGACAATTGATTCCCCGCTGATGAAATTGGATTCAATATTTAAGATTTCCAAAGTCTTATTATCTTTTATGGCTTCGGCTATGGCCTGAAACAACAAGAACAACACAACATCATCATCAGACAACAACACATCATCAGACAATAACAACAGTGTTAAGAAACATCCACAGTTTTATTTTCTTCAAAAAGTTAATATGGTACACATACAACAGTGGGGTTCAAAGATTTAAGACAAAAAAGTTATTTCCCTTGAATACGCGGACATAATCGCTGAAAATAATCCCTTAGAACATTTTATTTTAGTAGGTACTCCAATGAGTTTTTACAGGAAGATCTTGTACATCTGGTGCCTGTTTCCACTTATAGGTCTTGTTATTCTGAACATTTTGATACCTCATTTGCCTCTCTACTCCTATTAGTTCACTAATTATGATTATTTATTTGTTTGTGGACTCGCGGCAAATTGAACACTTACAAAAAAAGTTAAGTCATCCTAAAAAATAAAGAATGAAGAATGAAAAAGCATAAAAAAATAAAGAATGAAAAAGCATAAAAAAATAAAGAATGAAAAAGCATAAAAAAAGAATGAAAAAGCATAAAAAAATAAAGAATGAAAAAGCATAAAAAAATAAAGAATGAAAAAGTCTAAAACAATAAAGAAAGAAAAAGTCAAATTTTTTTTAAAAAAGCATAAAAAATCTGTTGTTTCTTTACTTACCTTAGCAACAAAATCTGTGGCATCTACACTGGCCATTTCCAAAATCTCTAAGTGTGTATTTGTCTTCAATGTTTCCGCGATTTGGATTAACTTCTCTTTTGGAATTCCCTACAAACGAGACAATCACGACACAAATCAGAAGAGCAGCCATTTTAGTTTCAAAATGGTCAACAAAACAACAAGCACATTGAATCTATTCAAAGAGTTTTCCGGACAATTAAATTCATCCTTTTTGTTATTTTTGTTGACAAATATCTTGGGGTGAGTAAGGTATTAAGGATTGAAAGCACAAAAGATTACTGCGGAAACGTTGTTTTTCTCTCAAATATTAAACTAAGCTATGATCCAATCAAATTGTTGACAATTGAATTGTAGTTAAACTCGTTTTTTGTGAAGAGTCGCAGATTCGTATTTCTAATCGTCGACTGAGACGTTATGTATGTCACTACGACTAGACTCTCAATCGCTACAAAACGTCATGATCATAATTTAATCAAAATTTTATTTGGCAAAGTAGGATGACTTAACTGTCAAAAATGCATCGCA
>VCCN01003206.1:1149801-1200469 GCA_006491835.1 Architeuthis dux
GGAATGAATCGAAAAGGTTGGGAACCACTGCCCGAGATGTAAAGAAGAATCCCTTTAAATAAAAGAACAAGGGTAAAACAATCTATGTTGTTTTCATTCCACAGTGAGAACCACCGCACTAGACTTTTTTGAAATTTAAGAAAAAAAACGTTTCTATAGTTTTGAGAAGGGTCATTAACATTCAAATGGTTCTTCAGACGATTGAACTCCTTGTTATTTTTGTTGTTAACACAACGTTTCGGCTGATCCATTCTTCGGCCTTCTTCAGGTGTAAAATCCGAGTGTGATGGGGTAAACAGAACTTTTAATTTTTAAAGGGGGTAACCCGTAGGAAATTATTGACAGAAAACACTGTTGGAAGCAGAGAAAAAAAATCAAAGAAGCAGCTCATATTAACATGTCGACTAAATGTGTTAGTCAGACACGTGCAGAGTTCAACCCGATGTGGCTTCCACAGATCTAAACCCGACCAGACAAGATAAAGACACAGACACAGAAACACCCGGGCCTTGCGTTATAAGGGTTAACAAGGAGGATTGATTGATTGATTGTTTAATGGTACATCGACCCTTGGTGGGTCATTTAGTGCCGAATTCAGTAGGGGGGAGGGGGATCCCATGTCCCCATGACTAGAGACTTGAGGAGGGAGAATCACAAATCTCTGTCACTGAGACAAATGCCACAAGGACCCCCGAAGGGCCGTGGTTCTCTGAACCTCGAGGCCGTGACTGTTTCAAAGAACAGATATTACACTTTGATCTTAGCCAAAAGGCCGCAAAGAGATCTTGGCCTAATAAGAAGGAATTCAATCATCCGAAGAACGATTTGAAACTGAAAGAAAAACCTTATTTTCACGCCACCCTAGATGTAAAAAAGAATCCCCTTAAATAAAAGAAAAAGGGTTGTTCGTGTTTTCATCCACACCTCTCTTCTCTCCTGTGTATGGTTTCTGTTCTTCCCAGTCCTTTTCTTCTTTGGCTTTCTTCTCCAGAAAGGCAAGCAGCTTCTTCCTATTCAAAGGACCAGTCGGAAGCTTGGACGTCTGATCACGACATCTTTGTGAAGGAGGCAAGAGAGAATTCTGAAACAAAAAGAAAGCGAGAGACACATTTCAATTTTCATATTAATTCAAAGCAGGGATCAGAACAAACCAATATGTTTCCATTATCAAAATCCGTTTTGAATGCTTTTTAAAAATCACTTTTTCTTCATTGATACAAGATGAAGTCCTTTGTCAGGAGATGTTCAATAAAACCGAGTGTCTCAGCGTTAACGTCTTTGAGACACGTCAATCGTGGTATCGAGGGCCAAGGTTAAACAAAATACCACACGAGACAGGAATAAGGAATTTATATGGAAAAAATCTATGTGTGCATACGAAAAACTGCAGAGGAAAGACAACAATGAATATTCAGAGTTAAAAAAAAACCCAAACCTGGTTGGTTTCTGGTTGAACAGTGATAAAGTTTATATCACAAACAACAAAATTCTGGGGGAAAGTCTGGTTGAGAAGAGATTGTTTCAACAGTCCTTAATCAGTGTATTACTCTCCGTAAGACAAAGAGAGGCATGTTATGATATGCTGCCACAAAAGGGTCATTTTCAGGTCAACACCTGTGCGGAAATGGAGGTGACCCGCTCACATTAGCATATGCGTAGGTGTCCAAAAAGACAGGATGTGGGGACCGGAAATGACACAGCGTGGGGTGTTCAAACTTGATAAAGAAACTCAGGAGAGCAGACCCAAACAGAAAAACTTAGATGCTCAGAGAATCCAGGAAGACCGCCTAAGGCTGGAAAGGCACAAGGTCGGGTTCCACTGTTGGGAACGGTCTCTTGGCACCCATCATCTCTCTCCCACTTTACGGCCAACGAAGATCTATGCTATGAAATAAAAATAGGTCTCATATTTTTACAACCAGTCTTCGAGTCCTTCCTTTCTATCCAAGTTCAGCATTTCCCTCTCACAAATGAGCAACCCACAACGAGACATCTCATGGCACCAGGACATTCACCCCAGCATACAACTGGGGAAGTCAGATATTCCACAGAGAAAAATCGATCTTGGTTCGTGGTACCTACTTTTTAATGAAAGTAAGTCTACAAAATATGTACCGTTTTAACTAGTGTTTTTTCCGCAAGTCTCTGAAGTGAGAGGACTTGTTTTCCCGTCCACTTGGCTCTTTCGTCCTGCTCTTATGCCTGCCTTTGTTCCTTGGTGTCGTGTCCAACGAGATTTCCTTAATTTCGCTGTGTGTTTGTTTACAATTCGTTCTTCTGATGAAAGGAACGTAACTCCGGTAAAAAAGAAACAAAGTTATGTCTCTTCCACTACACCGAGTAAAGATACTGTCTATAATTTTGAGAAGAGCCATTAACATTCCGACTTTTGTTCAGACAATCGAATATCTTCTAACCATACTTAATATTGTCAACAACGTTTTAGTGCTGAAATGGATTGATCTGGTTGGTATATTAATGGCCAGTTTTTCTTCACCCCCACAAAAAAGTTTCCCTCTTTTCTTGAATTATGCACCTGACGAAGGCTGAAGAATGTATTGGCCGAAACAATGTGTTCATAACATCAAGGATGGAAAGAAGAAACTCAATTGTCCAGCTAAAAGTTGGAAGGCTAAAAAGATGTGTTTCCATAATGAAAATGGATTTTGAATGCTTTTTAGTAAAATAATTTTTTTATTTTATTGATTTGACAAGATGTGAAATAAAACCCGAGCAAACCTTCAATCTAATTATTCATTGGTCACCTCCGTCAGGTGACAAAAGTTGACAAGTCTTTGGATAAATAAGAACAGGTGGTGAAATGTAAAGATACAATTTTCTAGCATTTACAAAATTCATCACATCATAAGGACTGATTTGACCGATAACCGCTAAAGCTAACATTTTATTTTACTTTCGTACTGCAATGATTGTTTGAGTTTTAGTAAAAAAACGATTAATATTTTATTTTTTTTATTAAATTGAGTATTGCAAACCATTTTTATTAATTTTTGACTACTTACCCGTATCTTAATTTTCAGTAGATTTTTTAAAATCACTATGTGTAAAATGGTTTCAATAAATGAATAATAATAGCTTTTTTTACTAAAACCAAGTTGAATTGTAATTAAAAAAACAACTGATAGATAAGAATGGTTTACAATACTTTGTCTAAATAAAAATTTAAAAAATCAATCGCTTTTTTAAAAAAACTAAAACCAAAAGTAAACAATAACAATGCCGTGCTGGCATTATTGAAATTGTGATTAAACAAACTAAAAATTAGGATGAATGTAAATAATAGTCAAAAATTAATAAAAATGGTTTACAATACTTCATTTAATAAAACTCAAACAGTCATTGCAGCACGAAAGTAAAAAAAAAAAATGTTAGCTTCTTTAGTTGTGATCAGTCAAATCAGTCCTTATGATGCGATGCATTTCTGACGGATAAGTCATCCTACTTTGCCAATATTTCCTATTTACATTTATCCTAATTTTCATTTAGTTTAATCACAATTTCAGGTACAATCTCTGTTGGGTTTTTTTATCAGCCATCGTGAAAAATCACCAAATGTGCTTGCAAACACAAGGAAAAAAAACCCAAATTAGTCAATACAGAACCACGCCACATGGCAGACTGGCTCAGAATAGTGTAGACTCGTGACACCTAACAGCGCAATATGTAACTACATCCAGTTGTTGCATCACATTCAATTTTCGTGATTTTTTGGTTACTCCCTCATATACTTGGCTTAGCTCAGCCCGGCACAACTCACTACCAACAGCTGGTGAGACTTGCTTGTTAAGTATTATTTAACAGTTTAATTGATCACCCCAACACGGCATGCTGCCAAGAGATATTAGTCACTTGACTGTTTCTACTGAGTGACTAATCAGTACTCTTCATTGTATTGCAACATTTTCTCTCCTCAGTGAGGTGAATCTATTCTACCAGCAGGGTGTGATAAAGTGATTTTGTGCCCCGTAAACAGAGAATTCTGACCAAATGGACCTCCCAAATGATTATGCTAAATTTTGCGAATTGTTTTAACTGAAATTTCAAATCGATCAACTGATAAAGAACTAAATGAGACTTTTTGCATTCAATGTTTATTTATCCATAAAAGATAGCTTAGATCTCTCATTCTTCATCCTTCTTATCATTTTGTGGTCTTCTGTGTGCATTCTTATGTACTCACTAAAAGTGAAATGACACTTTCCATCCTGCTGCTTATTGTTTGTGTCGCGTCCTCTTGATCGAAGACAACAACCTTGAATTTACATCTCTGCACTCTGTCACCATTCGTTGTTTGATCATTTGTGCCTTTCTATGATAATCTGTAGGAGAAATGTCACGTGAATATGGAAGATGCTGCAAGACTTCATATCCCAATTCTGTGTGCCCAGACACTGTCAGATGAGAGGTGTAAGGTTTTGGACTGTCATGGAGCATTTTGTTCAGTTTATGTGGGACGGATTTTTCCAACTTTTCAACCTTTTCTATTGCCTTGAGACAGAATTCCGACCAAATGTGCCTCCCAAAAATGCTTATACTAAAATTTTGTTAATGGCACACATTTTGTGCATTGTTTTTAATTGAAATTTTGATTCAATCAACCAATAAAGAACTAAATGAGACTTTTTGCATTCAATGTTTATTAATCCATAAAAGATAGTTTAGATCTCTCATTCTTCATCCTTCTTATCACTTTGCTGTCTTCTGTGTGTGTTCTTATGTCCTCACTAACAGTGAAATAACACTTTCCATCCTGCTGCTTATTGTGGTCCCTGAAATAAGCATCCAATGCTCTCTTAATAAAGGTGGTCAGCTCTGACAAGAATTGGTCTTATCACTTTGCTGTCTTCTGTGTGCATTCTTATGTCCTCACTAACAGTGAAATGCCACTTTCTGTCCTGATGCTTATTGTGGTCCTTGAAATCAAAGACAGTAACCTTTGATTTAGATTTCTGCACTCAGGGCTCCAGATTAACTTTTTTCACTACTGAAAAATTGAAAAACAATCCTCACCAAAAAAAAGAAAAAAAAAAGAAAAAAAAAGATATCTTACCACGATGTCCCCGAGATGGTAGTGATTTTTAAAAAATTTTTAAAAATTCACTTCCGTCCCTTTGTTTGTCCCAAACACATTTTTACTGTCCCCGGGACAATGTTAATTTCGAGCCCTGCTGCTGGGACATTTTAAATCAGGCATTAACCCTTTCTGTGGCAATGTAGCAAATCTGCTACAAACAGAACAAGCAGCCATTATGTTTTGGCCTTGTTTTCAGAATCAAATTTCTCACAACAAACTCCTAAACAAAATTTAGTCAGTTGGAGGAACGGCAGGAGAGTATGGTGGATGAATCATTTTTCCCCAGCAGAATGCCTCTATGAGATAAGGATGGGCCTTTTCTGTCCAAAGTTCAAAAACTTCAGCTGTGACTATTTGGTTATCATTTAAAAGTTTGTAATGAATGATTCCTTGCATATCCCACCAAATATTCAACAAGATCTTCTTCGGATGAAGTTTGCTTTTGATTGGGGTATATCATTGTGTCCGAGCCACTGACGACAGTGCTTAATTAACATTGTAAAAACAGGGTTGCCAAATTAGCTATTTTTTGTCTGGATTTGGCTGATTTATTTTTTCAATTTGTCCGATAAAAATCTAATGATAGCCAAAAATCTTTAAAAAATAATTAGTAAGCTTAATAAAAAGCGAATATACAGTTTTTATTAATAAGAGTCTTAGTGTACAGTTATTTTATTCAAGGATCTCAACATTTCTTAGCAAATTGAGTGACAGTTACCAAGATTTTAAGCTTTAGGAAGATTAGCATTTATTGCATCTAATTTTCAAGTTAAAATTAGTGATTGATACCGGAATATCAATCATTTGACATGGTGGCAGTGATAATTGTTTGTGAATCCAGCGACGCATATCCGGCCGGATTGATATTACAGTACATCACCAGTAAAGATTGTCAGATGTTAAAACATCAGCAATTAAGGCATTATACTATTATTATTCTGCTTGTTTGTATGTATAACAGTTATGCTTACTGATTATTATTTATTTTCCTTATATCCTTCATCCTTTCTCTTCTTCCTCCCCATCCACCCTTGCAATGTAATGAACAAGGGTAAGAATGGAAGAGGGTGCTTAATCTTAATGGGTGCAAAAAGTTTTCAAACTTCTCTATAACTGTCATTTATTTATTACTCCTCCCTCACAAGTCTGAAGCCTAAAAATTAAATTATAGTAGTAGTAGACCACAGGAATATAGACAGATAGCAAAAATAATCAATAGCAATAATAACATATATATTAGTTTCATTTGCATGTTATATTTAATACAGATACATTCTACAAGTAATAAATTACTTTAACAAAATTATGTACTTTAATTGCAGAAATATATAAGTGAGTGTAATGATGATATCTTAGTTGTTAACACCCGTGGAATTTCCATAGATCCTGTAGTCTAATGTCGCTGTTCAAAACGGCACAACTCAGAAAATTCATATATGGGACAACTTGAGTCGGTCAAGCCTCCAAAAATAAAGTTATTTTGTTTGTCACAAAATTCCAACACGTTCCCAAGGAACGTGCTGACCACAACACAATCAGCAAGGAACAAGCATAACAATTATCGCAGACCGATCGTTCTACTACTGTAGCCAGCAGAGAAGCCTTCTGATGTCTTTTCTCTAAAAGTCCAGTCTAGAGATAGGGTTTTCTGCACTTCTATCTAGAAAGTCGAAGGCTCGAAATAAGCTCCAAGTTGAGAACGATTTAAGATGTGCTCTCTCACTAATAGACTCACAAATCGAAGAACTAGTAGCAAAAAAACAAGAACAGAGATCACATTAATGTGTATATCAGTTATGATAGCAGAATTCTTATTTTTCTTTTCTTTTTTTTGTAATAAATTGGAATTTCAAATGATGTGTTCCTAATTATTAAATAAGGCCTTTTTTATTATTTTTTTTATTACCTAATAGGTAAAAATAAAGTCCAGTCTAAAGATAGGGTTTTCTGCATTTCTATCTATCAAGTCGAAGGCTCAAAATAAGCTCCAAGTTGAGAACGATTTAAGATGTGCTCTCTCTCAAATAGACCCACAAATCGAAGAACTAGTAGAACCCCCCCCCCCAAAAAAAAACCCAGAGATCACATTGATGTGTATATCGAAATGTTCTACACCAGGCATTCTTCCGCAACAGCTTTTAGTCATGTACCCGGATGTTACGCCAGCCCATCATAACATACGGGCATCACCAAGAAGAGTATCACATACCTGGATGTAAAAACTCTTTTGTAATTGTCACAAATTCCAACAAGTATTAAAAGAGAAAGCCCATGATTAGGTGTGAAGAGTGAAAAAAATACTTACATCTGGATCGAAATCTCCATTGAGTTCGTCTATCTCTTCTGCTGAGAGCCCTTGGAGGAGGTCATCCAAAGTATTCCAGTCAAATTCTTCGGAATCCTCAACCTTCTTGGCTAGAGCTGCTGCTCCAAGCATTGTGGAATCTCGTCTGCTGGTGGCTACCTACACAAGAGAAAAAACAGTAAGACCATTAATAACAGGAGCACCAACACTGCCGAAAGGCAAAGACTGATTAATGGTTTATTTATTCCAGTAGTTCCCCCAGTTAAAAACAACTGAAATTAAGATGAAGGTAAAAACTAATCAAATTTTATTGGAATAATGTGTTACTGAATTGAAAGTTGTATATAAAAACAACTGAAATTAAGATGAAGGTAAAAACTAGTCAAGTTTTAAAAAAACTTTAAAGGTTTAAATTATCAGCCCTCTAGCTCCATTGAATCTATCGCATATAATAATAACGCTTACCAGGGCTCAAGTAAATGTAAACCGTCCCAAAGGAAATGTTAAATGGTCCCAAAATCAAAATGTTTCTTTACTTTGTTATTATAATCGATAGTTGTTAGTAGCATAATAAAAACACCATTAAAATGTTGAGCAAATAAATAATTGTCAAACTCCAGTCCAAACCTGGACTTGACTTTGTTTTTCTACTGTAACAAGAATGACAAGAACAATCCTCACCAAATTTATGGGATTAAAATTAACATTCCCATACAGTGATTAGAAATCATGACCAACTGATTGATAGTCGTGTCTCTTAAAAAAAAAAAAAAAGAAATCTTTTTTAATTTAAAAAAAAAAATCACTTCCGTCCCAAAGGCATCCCAAAAAGGCATCCCAAGGAAGATATCTATTCATCCCCGAACACATTTTTATCGTCTCCAGGAGCCCTGACGATCCGTTATGCAAATATGTTTAAAAGGACTAACCGCTTATAGGGACCAACATTTGTGGTTCGATGGGTTTCGCTTAAGCTGAATCCAAGAATCAAGTTTTGATTTTCCATATTTTGGATTATTGTTGAAATATATAAAAAAAAGTCTCAATCAAGAAAGAATTCCTAGATCCGCCCCTTTGCCCATGGCCCACGCTTCCACAAAATGTTGTTGAAATTCATTGAGAACTTTTGGAGATATTGTGTGGACAAACAAGAGTGAATACATATGAATATATGAAATCAAATGATGGATAATTTTATATCCGACAGAATATGATAATTATAAAGACATTTATTAGTTGAGAACCTATATTTGCCTGGTGCCGGTGTCAGTGACTGCTAAACAAGCGGCTGAAATCATAAATGTGAATAAAGAAACAAACTCTGTGCAGAGACCGAACCTGCGTCCACCCTGGAAGCTACCTTATACGCAGGTAGTGCTCTACCGAGTGAGATCTTTGTTAGCTCAGTACCTGCGTATAAGGCAGCTTCCAGGGTGGATGTGGGTTCGATACCCGCACAGAGTTTGTTTCTTTATTCACATTTACGATTCAGGCCGCTCGTTCAGCAGTCGCTTACACTGACGCCGGGCAAATATAGGTTCTTAACTAATAAATGTTATTAAAATTATCATATACGGAAAGGATGAAAAAATATCTCTCAATCAAAAAAAGAAAAATCTATTTATACAGATAGTATATAGTTATTCGGCAGAAAATGGTTGAGAGAGAGATAGAGATAGAGATAGAGAGACAGAGAGAGATGGGTTAAAGGGTATTACAAACTATATATAATATGGTATACTGAATTACCAGAGTGTCAATTAGTTTTTTATTAGGACCGTTAACTACGAGATACCAAATTCTTTTTTAGTCAAACCATAAAATTCTTAAAAATGCTATATATTTTCAGTAGTTAGGTGCCCAAGAACCTGTATAACAATTTACATTCTAATTGGTTCAGCAGTTCCAAAGTTCAATATTTATTGAATGTTGACATATGGTTATTTACATATAAAATGTAAACAAACAATCAGATTGATCGTAACGCACCATATTTCAATTCCTGAGGTTTCGTCAACATTATTGCCAAATTGGTCAAGATTTGAGCAACTTTCCCAATTGTAAACAAAAATGTTTTTGCTTATAAAATGTAAACAAACAATCAGATTGGCCATAACTCACCATCCCCCAGGTAGAATCTCTCCACAAGCCTACATACACAATTTCATTGAAAGTTATCCAATTAAGAAAAAGGATAGAACGATGACAGACACCAATAGCAAACAATGTTTCCCGGCAGGTTATCATATGATCTCAAACACCCTGACATTATTCAAATGGTTCTTCGGAAGATTGAACTCCTTGTTAAGCTCACATCAAAATGTTGACTAAATACATTAGACAGACAAGTTTCAACCCGATATGGCTTCCACTTCAACAAATCTAAACCCAACAAGACAAAGACACAGAAACACCCGGGCCATGCACTATAAGAGCTACCCCCCTTTAAACATAACTTCTGTTTAACCCATCACACTCGGATTTTACACCTGAAGAAGGACAAAGAAGTGATCGGCCGAAACGTCGTGTTTACAACACAAATAACAAGAAGGCGTTCGATCGTCCGAAGAACCATTTGAATATCAATGACCCTTCTCAAAACTATAGAAAATACCCTGACATTACTTTTTAAAGATTTGTTTGGGTTTTGTGTGTTGAAATGGTTGCCCAGGTGGATGAAGCTGGGATTAAAAAAAGAGGAATGTCCCTCAAACTGATAAAACCTTATTAATAATAATAAAAATGCATTTATACAAAGCGCCCTTTCTCGGGAACCTCAATACTTAAGTCCCCACTGGACTTGAAAACATGTGTAATCAATTGCAGTAAAACTATAAGGCCTATTAAAGAAGAGTAAGAAGAAAGTGCAACTTGTCAATAAAGTTTTTTTTACAAAACACAAGGCAGGAGCTACAGTTCCGAAGTGTATTTAGTTACTATTTAACCCTATTGCCCATAGATGATATAGTTTCTTTTCTTTAAAATAAAAAATCATCTCAGAGAAATTCAAATATATCCACAAATCTTTCACGTGTCCTAACTAGTCTAAGAATAAATAAAAACCTGTTTGGTAAAAAGAAAGGTTTGTAATTCTCTTAATAACACAATGATAACATAATTAGAATGAGGTTTTTTTTTAACTAATAAAATTATTATCATTATTAATATTTTACTAGTATTTCTTTTATCTTAATTTTAGTTCACATCTCAACTACTCAGACCATCTATCTACAGCAGGGAGTAAACAGTGGAGATGGTCTAGGTTGTTGCAATGAAAAGCAACTAAAATTAAGATGAAAGAAATACTAGTCAAAAATTAATAATGGTTGACAATGCTTCATCTAATAAAAATTCAAGATAATATTATTATGTCTATTAATAATAGACATAATAATATCATCTTAATTTCAGTTGCTTCTAGTAGTAATAATAGTATTATTACTACTAGGTGTAGAAGCAACTGAAATTAAGATGATATTATTATGTCTATTACTATTACTGGGTGTAAAAGCAGCTAAAATTAAGATGAAAGAAATACTAGTCAAAAATGAATAATGGCTGACAATGCTTCATCTAATAAAAATACAAGATAATATTACAACAATTATTATCATAGAACAAAATGACCTCCCTTTGGGAACTATCAGATAGTGTGTCAGAAACAAACAACCTAATTATTCAAGTACGAAATGACATATTTCCAAGCTATTTCGGTATCACCACCAAGAGGTAAGCAGAAGATACTGGCTTACACTTTATATCATAAAGAAGAGGATGGGCTCTAGGGGAGAGGGGGCTTAAGTACCAAATTGTCAGCCCATAGTTTAGAACTATGTAAAAGAAGCTGACAAACACACAACTCCCATAACATTTTAACCACAATAGGTGTCCCAATGTTGCTGAGAGACCCAGAAAACAAAAAAGGTTAACAGATATAGAATCCATAAATTCATGGCTTCCGAAAGAAAAAGCAATTCATCACGACTTCCAACATTTTTGTTGGGACAATCATTCCAGGTTTTCAAGATCTTTCAAAAAAATAAGCATTGAAAACAAGATGGTGTAGTACAGGATGCCCCCCCCCCCAGCAGAATGAGAACAGTCTTCCCCCGCAGATCGATGGAGGGTTTGACTAGAGATTCCTAGAGTGTTACTGAATACAATAGACACCTGAAGAATGCCATAGGGGAGTGTACGAGGCCGAAACATTGTAAACAAACAACCAAGATGATGATAATAGTCCGAAAGAATCTATGTATAATAAAGAAACTGTAAAGTTCTTCAAAAATATACAAGACAATAAAAAAACAGTTTAAGTGCTGTTGAATAATGAAATGGTTATTATTGGCCTTAATATGATATTTCATATACAGAGGAAGCCGCTTTGGGACAGGGTCTTTTAGATAACAATAACCGGCTGATAACATTAAGCAAATGATATAACAAATTGGAACAATTTACATTCATTGTTATTAAAGTTATTGTTATAAACTTTACATTATAAAAAATAATCATGAAATTTCTTCTATAGTTTTGAGAAGGGTCATTCGGATTTTACACCTCAAGAAGGCTGAAGAATGGATCGGCCGAAACAT
This sequence comes from Architeuthis dux, assembly GCA_006491835.1. Taxonomy (NCBI): domain Eukaryota; kingdom Metazoa; phylum Mollusca; class Cephalopoda; order Oegopsida; family Architeuthidae; genus Architeuthis; species Architeuthis dux. Next base: position 1,161,797 of record VCCN01003206.1, read on the forward strand.
TGTGTTAACAGCACAAACAACAAGAAGGACTATTTGAATGGAATCTTTTTTTATTTTATTTTTTAATTCATTTTAATAAAGTGTTTGGGACTGATTGATTTTGATAACAATAACCGTTTGATAACCTTATCCATGATTATAATAAACGGCTCCCTCTGTATTTTAATGTTTATCTTAGCAATTGAAAATGTTATTATTTTTTTTTATTGCCCTCAAAAAACTGTTCAACAAATTTAAATTCCATTTTTTTTTCAAAGACTCACATAAATGTACTGGTATAATAATACCTTCTTTTTCTTCTAAAATCCCAGATTTTTGCTTACAAATAACTTTTAGTTTGGTTTGAATTATTCTCCAAGAATATTTTTTTCTTATCAGGCATTTCTTTCCCCCTAGGAATTCGGGTCGATAAAGCAATCATAACCGACACCTGAAACTTTGTTGTTTACATATATACGCATTTCAGATGCTGTTCTTCGTACATCGAGGAATAGAAAATGGGGTCCATTTATTTTTTATTATTATTTTCATTTTTGATCAAGTGAAATTATCTCATAACAACTTTTCTTCTCAAAAAAGATTTTCAAGTTTCAGTGCTAGAACAATCTGTCCTGCACTAGTCAATTTTTCAGTCGGTAAATTAGTCAATTAGACAATTTGTCTCCGCTGGGGCCTAGAATATGCTGACTGCATCCCCTGCAGAGGGGTAAGACCCCCCCCCCCAAAACAGGCACCACCTATTTTGCACCAATGTCGCAAGACTCTAGTTAAGGAAAAATAAGCTTTCACGAATGTCGCAAGATTCTAGTTAAGAAAAAATAACCTTTTACTAACGTCGCAAGACTCTAGTAAAGGAAAAATAACCTTTCACCAACGTCGCAAGACTCTAGTCAAGGAAAAATAACCTTTCACCAACGTCGCAAGACACCATTTTGGAGGATTTTAAACTGATTTCGGCATTAAATGACCCATCAAGGGTCGATATGCCGCTAAACAAATCAATCAATTCGTCTCTGATGTCTACTATGTTTTGTTTACATTTGTTGGCTTGACCAATACTCATTGGAAAAATGATCTGATACCAATATAGCATATTTGGATTCAATCCCCAAACGTTATATCTATTCAAGAATTCCAGCCATCAACATGACCACCATTTTCGAGAAAAGAAAAAACAAAAATATTTGGAATCTAGTTGATGTAGTACAACATGAAGAAAGGTTTGCAAAAAATAAAATTTATTCAGGAACAAGAAACCATCAAGAGAAAATACAAAGATGAGTATTAAAAATGTGATAGAAAATCCGATCCTTTTTAGTTTGTTCGGGAAGATAATGGCTAATTTTATTATACCACAAGTTACATTGTAAAATAATATATACTCAATATTTTTCTAGTCTACATGTATATATTGTAAGAATACTCATCGTTCTATAGACATGTTTCTTTCAAATATAATAGTTTGCATGTTTAAGGCTCTTGGCTTAGGATGAAAATCATAGTTATGCATCTTTTCAATTCGGCCATTATTTTCCAAGCAACCTCATAGAAAATTAAAAGTCAACAAAATCGGGGCTAGATAGTTGAGAACAGAACACCTTGCAGGTAACAGCTAAACTCTAAAGCAAGAGGTATCGACATATCGGTAGATGCCTGCACATTCACATTCGTACAAATCTCTCGACCATATCAAACTTTTTAATCCAAAATGGAGTCAATTTCTAACATGGAGAGCTCGAAAGAAGCTGTTTCTGTCCTCACTGCCCTAAAACCCCACACACACCACACACACACACACACACAACGCTTCATCAGCTAACTGTCTTTACTCATCAAATTCTGACCCTAAACATTTCATCCCCTTAGAGACTCTCTACCAGGCCAGCTGACAGACCAAATTCCTTTGCTCTACAGCTTTACCAGACAGCTCTACCGAGAAGAATAAAAATGAAGAAACCATTTCTACTTACCATGTTTGCAAGTTAGGTATCGGCTATGAAGGGTTTCGGTTTACTTCCAGCGAGGTAAAAGAGAGCAGAAATCTGTTTTTAGAACTACGACGTCAGATATGGCCAACTGTTTTCAGCTACAATAAATACCTTGTATTAAATTGTCCCAAAAAGTTCAGATCAAGTATCCTCTTTCTAGCAGCAACTGCAGTGAAGTATCGAGTAGGTATGAAATGCGGACAGATTCTAAAAATTGTTTTGCTTGCCTCTATGCTATCGAGATGAGTTGAGTAGTCAACACGAACGTTGGCAGTTGAGAGTTCTTGTACCAGCAGAGATTAGGTTTTTTTCTTCAGGGCCTGGAGATTCTTTCTCTCCCCTAGAACGGCCCGGCTTGTAAAAGTTTTCTTTGAATAATAACGGGCTGAGTTCTTGGTAGAGTTTTTCGGTTATTTTTAGTCAGTAAAGTTGGAAGTAGAATTCACTTCCAAATCTTTTTTTACTGACAAGCCCAAAACTTTGTTGTTGCTGGTAAAGGCAAGTTGTTGCTGCTACTGCTAAGCACGGAAATTTGATAGAGCAGAAACCCACACATACCACCCCCCCCCCAGCAGGTGAAAAGCAGCTTTGGGAGGGGGGGGGTGTGAGCCTTACTCAGAATTGAGTGAGGTAAGTCAGTCAGCTGGTTGGTTTTTCATTACCTCTTTGCAGACAAGACGCAAACCCTGGTAAGAATCTGAAGAAACAAGGCTAGAATAGAGAGATGATCCCCAAACACTTGCACAGAATTGTTACTTGGGAAGGGACGAAAAAAACTCACACCCTCAGTGCTGTGCGACACACGAGGCAACGAATCTGTCTCCATTTCTCAAACGATCCACTGAGACCTACCAAAACTGCCAACATAGGTTTCTTCAGTTTTTAAGTGATTCTTGCTGGCTATACCAAAACCGTCAACATAGGTTTCTTCAGCTTTTAAGTGATTCTCACTGGCTATCTATGTATCACACGTACAGGCCGCACCAATTAAACCCCTCCCCCAATAGGTTTTTAGCGCGGGGGGGTTCAATTTACAATATAAGTTTATGCTAAATTGGTCCCTTAGTTTGTGTCTGGCAGTGTTCACACTTGTTTTCTTAAAATTCATACTTTTTAGTGATCACTGCCCAACTAAAGGTGAGAGAAGTAATTTATTCATTGATCACTCCTTTTCCCAATTTTTTTAATTGATCACCCCCAACACGGCATGTTGCCAAAAGACGTTGGTCACGTGATGGTTTCTATCGAGTGACTAAACAGATCTGTTATTTGTAGCAATCGTGTGTTTTTTTTTACAGGACTGACGCCCAAGATGTGCTGCCATACAGGGTTAAAGGGCTCCAACTGTCCAGCTATTTACCCGTAGCTGGAGAGAGAAGAGGATTCATGCCTTTTGTAATGAAATGCACTCTGTGTTCGTGTGTTTGCACGTTTTGGGGCGTACGTGACCAAAGGCCCATATCATATTACTGGGGCTGGAAAGTGGGTCAAGCGACCGATGAGGTGAGAACACAAGAAAATGCGTTCAACCAACCAGGGTGGTTTTAAGGGTTAAGGGTTATAGATCCCAGACTATGCCGTGACAAAAGCTTGTAATAATTATTCATCAGAGATATCCCTTTGAACCTTGATTCATTTCAACACTTGATTATTTCATTTAGACTCAGTAATTTTGTCAGATCGGAAGAGACACACATGTATGTCGTTGACTGTGGTCATTGTAAATATGTATGAATAAAGGATCTGTGTGGGTACGTCTTCTGCATTTTTAATCTGTTAATATCTGTCATTATACCAACCTTACATTTTTTTTTTTAAAGTTATAAGATCCCAATAAGTTAGCAACATCAATTCTTGGGGTTAATTGTCAAAATGAAACCCGAGAGACACCAAGATCAAGACTGTTTAGTCACTGAATAGAAACCGTCACATGACCAATGTCTTTTGGCAGCATGCCATATTGGAGATGATCAATTAAAAAAATTGTAAGAAGGAGGTGATCAATGAATAAGTTACTTCTCTCGCCTTTTGTTGGATCACACGTATAACAAAGAAAGAGACACCCATATATGTTGAGTTGGGGGTGATCAATTAAAAAATTGGAAAAAGGGGTGATCAATGAATAAGTTACTCGTTTTGTTGATTACTAAAAAGTCCAAATTTTCATAAAACAAGCGTGAATGCAGCTGGACGCAAACTAAGGGACCAATTTAGCATAAACTTATATTGTAAATTGAACCCCCCCCCACTAAAAACTGGAGGGGAATTTTAAAAAAACAAAAGAAAATGTTTTTTTAGACATAATAAGGAGTAAATGTTTAAATTTTCAGCCCTCTAGCTCCATTGATGCATCCTGTACGCATGATATATACATAGATAGCCAGACCAACTTAAAAACTGAAGAAACCTATGATGACAGTTTCTAAAAAGAATGTGTTGAAAATCAATGTCCTTGTCAGAATATCTGAAGCAGGGCTGTTTCAGCAATTTTAGCAAAGGGGCCAAAACGTACCAAATCGTTCATAAAGTACCAAATAAAGAAAAACATTTTATTATTTATTTTTGTTATTAGATGTTATTAGATGAAGTAGTCAAAACAAGCATTCCGAGAGAAATTATGAATCACATATGCCGTGTTGGGCGTGATCAATTAAAAACTTAGGCTATGATTGCTAAAAAAAATGTATGAATTTTCAAAAAAACAAGCAGGCACAAACTAGTGACCAATTTAGCATAAGCTTACATTGAAAATTGAAACCATACTAAAACCCTATTTTAGAGGGGAATTTTCAAAAATGAAAACTGAGGAGAGTGTGTGTGCAAAATTTCAAGTTTCTACTATGAGCAGTTAGGGCTGGGCGAAGTCCGGATACATAGATAGATAAAATTAACCCCCTCCCTCTAAAACACTACTTTGGGGGGAATTTAGAAAAAAAACAAACAAAATAAAACATTTTCCCTACTCACTGAGGGGCGTGAGTGTGGCTGGGCAAAGTCCAGCTACGTAGATAGATAAAATTAACACCCCCCACCTCTAAAACCCTACAAAATAAAACATTTTCCCTACTCACTGAGGGGAGTGTGTGTGTGCAAAATTTCAAGATTCTACTATGAACGGTTAGGGCTGGGCAAAGTCCGGCTACATAGATAGATACATTTAAATGTGTGAACACATGAATAACCTAAACCTTTGGTAGCAGTTGATTAATAGATAATTCTTCGAGCATAGTACCAAAAGAATTCAGAAGTATCAACTTGATACAAACATACCAAAAGGTGACAGCCCTGACACGTTAATTAGCAGACTGTCAGGTGGTTTAGCACGGTTGCTAAGGCAAATGAAACCATTTCTATTTTGGTCTGTCCCCGGGGCTTGCGACTGAATCTTGGAATGATCTAAGGTTTCAGCTTATATATGATACACGTAATCCTATCTGGAATATTCAGGCATTTTCAAATGAAACTATGCAGAAAGCACTCACAGGGTGTATGCATACCTCTGCCAATCCCATACACTAGCTAAAAACTGAATGAAAATCAGTTGATATATAGCTATAATCAGTGGCGATTCTACCGGGGGGCCATGGACCCTAGGTTGGATCCCCCCCACTTTCATACACTTTAATGTAGGGATGTAGCCGATATATGATTGATTATCTCAGATTTTTGAGAAAAAAAAAACAAACTATGCCATAAAAAATATAACTCCCTTTGTTTTTGTTTTGAGAATAACCTCCCTTGTCGTCTGACAGCTTGGGGTTGTGAAAGTGATTTAGCGCCCAACCATATGAAAATGGTTTGACTTAGTAGTATTCTATTCCATTTAGTAAAGTATTATACTTATATTTTAAAAATCATTCATATATCAATATAGATATTGTATATCAACGTGAGGAAGTATAAAAATGAAGATTTCTCGTCACATGCATTTCGATTTTTGCCCCCCCCCCCCAAGAACTAGAAACGCCACTGGCTATATTGCAGGGAGGTGAATGTGGTTTGATTTTTCATATTTCAGACTATTGCCTAGATATATAGAAAAAAAAATCTCTCATTTGAAAAAAGATTCCTGGATCCATCTCCAATTCTTCCTTAGCCAATGGCCCACCCTTCCACAAAATGTCATTGAAATTCATTGAGAACTTTCAGAGATATTGTATGGACAGACAGACAAACATGAGTGAATACTTTCCTTTGTGTGATGGTTGCAAAACGTGTGTGCACACACACACACAAGCACTGTCCTTAACCGCAGTACACCTGTACTGTAAAATTTGCTTTTAACTTCCAATACATTTACATAACATTTTTAGTTTTTAGTTAAGTGTTCAGCCCTCTAGCTCCAAAGATAGATAGCAGCCAGCTGAAAATTGAATAATTGCCAAAGTTTTCTCGCTTCCTGACAAGATAGACAAACAGCTTTACTATTGTAATGTGTGTATATATATATATATAATCAATAAGTAATGTAGGTATATGTTAAAACAATAAACATGCCGAAGCGAGCTCCCAGCAGCCCCCATTCTGTTTCCGGTCCCAGAATATGCGGGCCAGAAGTGGGAACGGGGAAGGCTCAGTTCTTAACAAGCGAACATCCCTGTCACACATGTTATCTTGTTCCATCTTCTTTTCTTAACATGCTTAAACACGATTATAAATCAAATGCATTCTAATCTCACACAGCTAGAACAGAAAGTCTAACAAAGCGAACAGAGGCACTAAACACAACAAGATGTTACAACTACTATTAAACACAGTATTAAGAAGAAAAGAAATTAACAATAAAAAATTTAATTAACGGCTTAATTAATTAAAGCAGAGTTACTAATGACCAAATGAACAAGCCATTTGTTAACGAACATTTCTCTTTCTCCTTCTATCAGCTCGTTAATTAAACAAATTAAAAACGGATTCCAGGTCCACAAACAAAATTAATAAAACAGAATAAAGAAGCAGATAACACATCAATGTTTACATATGGACAAAGTTAATCAAGTACATATCTCCAGCCGCACTGTCTATGTGTTGCTGCTGGACCAAAGCAGATAGAGACGAGAGAGGGTGAGGCTGACAACATGCGCAACCTTCCCTTGCTATAATCCAAGTCAAGTGCAAGTCATGATCTCAGATCCTGCGGTGCACTGCAGTTGCTGCACCACTCAGAACTGAAGCCACAGTCATCTTTGCCAACAAAGGACGAACATGATGATAACAGCGTTTGACCAATTAAGAACAGACATATGTCCGTCTATCTACGCCGGATCATTGAATACCTCTGCCAAAGTAGAGTCTGAACAGGACTAGAGAGAATATTTCTAAAGATTATTGATCAGCTTTTTATTGATCACTTCTCGGTGCCAACAGAGATTGTTAGCCAACCGAACCAATGCACCAAAGCAGACGGGATGATTATAGAGAGGAAATTGAAGAAATTGTCGGCCAGGAAGAAACAAAATATTTAAATGATTTTTCAGACGATTGAACTCATTGTTATTTGTGTTGTAAACAACGTTTTGGCTGATCCATTCTTCGGCACTTCTTCAGGTGTATAATCCGGTTGTGATGGGTTAAGCAGAAGTTATGTTTAAAGGGTGTTTCTGTCTTGTCGGGTTTAGTTTTGTTGAGAAGTGGAAGCCACATCGGGTTGTATTTGTGTCGTAAACACAAATAACAAAATCCAAGTGTGATGGGTTAAACAGAAGTTATGTTTAAAGGGGATAACCCTTATAGCACATGGCCCGGGTGTTTCTGTGTCTTGTCGGGCTTAGTTTTGTTGAGAAGTGAAGTGGAAGCCACATTCTCTGCTAACCCATAACTCGAATTTTACACCTGAAGAAGGCCGAAGAATGGATCGGCCGAAACGTTGCGTTTACAACACAAATAACAAGAAGGAGTTCAATCGCCTGAAAAAACATTTGAATACATAAAACATATTTTGTATACTTTTGAGAAGGGTCATTAACATTCAAATGGTTCTTCAGACGATTGAACTCCTTGTTATTTGTGTTGTCCGGGCCCTAGGCTATAAGCTTTATCCCCTTTAAACATAACTTCTGTTTAAGCCATCACACTTGGATTTTACACCTTTTACACCTAAAAATGTTCTAAAAGTGCAATGGAAGTAATTTAGATAAGAAGTTATTCCCCTTGAATTAAAATTAACATTTTTTTATATGGATTTAAGTGTTAAAAAAAACCAACCTATTTTGCTTCTCTATAGGGTCATTAATATTCATATGGTTCTTCGGACGATTGAACTCCTTCAATTTTACACCTGGAAAAGACCGAAGATTGGATTGGCCGAAACGTTGTGTTTACAACACAACAATAAGGAGTTCAATCGTCCGAAGAACCATTTGAATACATAAAACATATATATTTAAGAAATTATTTGACATAACAAGGTTAATTAGTTGAGGTCTAATTAATTAAGATCTGACTCATCTGAAGCAAATACTGTCCTCTATAGCCGGCACAGACAGTCACTTTCTTAATGCAGATTTTGTCCGTTTTATCTGATATCTGACTTAACAGGGTCCGTTTTAACAAGGGTTTACTGTATTAGAAAGAACTTGTTTTGACTTGAGAATGAACAGCACAAGTTGGTACTACTTGAATAATTCAAAGAGATTTGCTTCCTCTGGGCTGACTTTCTACTAACTACTACTAGGTAGTCCAAACAGTCAGTTTTTGGGGCGAAAATGTTGCAGTAACGCTAATTTTTCCCCCGTTTCTCAAGTGTTCAATCTCCATAATGTTGACTAATACAAAACTGTTATGCATGCCATAATAAAGAATGTCCAATTCTGAATCTGTTGGTGTCTTATTTGTCACCGTTTGACTTAAAAGCAATTTTACAGTGAATTTTCAATTTAATGTGTTTACACTGTGACTGTTTTTTACTGTGGTCGAAATAAAAGGTGTCTATAAATAAATGATTGCTGACACCTCCTCTTTCGATGTATGTCTTTGGAACCAATATCACCTAGTAGAAAAATAAATGTTCTTCAATTTCGTATAAAATTTAAGCAAGTACACAATGTCTACATATTAAAAAAATGATGGCTTTTCAGTTTTATAGGGTATCAAAATGTTCAGAATAACTAGACCTATAAAGGGGTAACAGGAACCAGATATATAAGATCTTCCTGTAAAAACTCATTGGAGTACCTACTACTACTCATAAAATGAACAACACAGGAATTTTTTTCTTCAAAGCTATTTAAAGTTTCCTGGGTGGAGTATTAAATAATATATTTCTATTTTTACTTCCCTTTTACCAAACATTTTATCTCTCTCCTCTTTAACGATTAGATATATGAACCACTTGAAACTGCTATGGAACTCTTCAATTTTGTTTTTTTAAATTTAAATTTTTTAAAAAGAAAAAAGTTTTTAAAAATGGAACTCTTTATGGAACTAAATCAAAGAAAAAGAAAAAAATTACCAAAAAGTGCAAGGGAAGTAACTTTAATCAGAAGTCACTCCCCTTGATTTTAACATTTAAATTCCCTAGTATGAATTTAAGAGTTAAGAAAACATAAGTTTGAATTTTGTGCTCATTTTGACATAACCAAAAACTAGGATTAATCCTTCAAAAGAATTAAGAAAATTGTCTGGAGTCCAAGATCATTCACTATTAATCCCTGCTACCCGAACAATGGTTTAAATACTGTTGCTGGGTTTAGGTTATTCATGTGATCAGACATTTATGTGTAGCTATGTAACTGGACTTCGCCCAGCCCTAACCGTAGAAACTTTAAATTTTGTACACAATCAGTAGGGAAAATGTGTTTTTTTGTTTTTGCGACTTTGGTAAAAGGTTTTGTTTTTTTGACTAGAGTCTTGCGACTTTGGCCAAAGGTTATTTTTTAAAACCAAAGTCTTGCGACTTTGGCCAAAGGTTATTTTTTTAAACTAGAGTCTTGCGACTTTGGCAAAAGGTTATTTTTTTAAACTAGAGTCTTGCGACTTTGGCAAAAGGTTATTTTTTTAAACTAGAGTCTTGCGACTTTGGTGAAAAAACAGGTGGCCTCTGTTTGGGGGTGGGTGCAGTGTCTTACCCTTCTGCAGGGTATACAGTCGGCGTATTCTAGGGCTGGGCCCCTGTTTTGGGGGGAGTGTCTTATTCCTCTGCAGGGGATGCAGTCGGCATATTCTAGACCCCAGCTGACAGGGCTGACAAAATGTCATTGAGAACTTTCAGAGATATTGTGTGGACAAATAGACAGGAGTGAATACATATATCTCTTCCAGATGTAAATAATGCACACTTATCAGACCTATACATATGTATTATATGTACACTCATCAGACCTATACATATAATACATATGTACACTCATCAAACCTATACAAAGAATGCAAGTATAATCTACAGTCATGTGTACTATTGAGGCACTCCGATTTCTATGCTGTTAATTTTGCATTTTTCAGAATTTCCTCCTCTTCAATTCCAAGTTGAATTAAACAGTTGCACTCCCCCATGTCTGCATTGAGATAAGTGATGAGAAATACTTTCTTTATCCAGGAACATCATTTTATGTTCTCTGGGCGGTACAGGCAGCAGCTCGAAATACCCACGAAGAAAGAGAGTGAGAGACACACACACACACACACACACATTCTGTATTCAATTTTATTCGAGCTGTCTATTATAGGAAAACTGCTAGCAGCTACAAAAACACACTCGCTTCGTCCTCCCAGCAGTGTCTGGATCAACTATGTAGCAAGAAAGTAGCATATGCCACGGGCCCTGCATTCTCAAGGGCCCCACGCTAAATGCTTGCAAGCTATCAATTCCGATTCTGTACATACTCTTTTGTCAAACTTTGTTTTCCTACTGTAACAAGAACATTGCTCGTCTTACTGACCGAGCTAAATTGACAAGTCTTAGATATTAACCAAAATTTATCATACAGATATGTACAGGCTTATTTCATTCTAATGAATAAATACATTTATACAAAAATGAAAATGAAAAATATTTTCAATTTCACTGTTCTAGACGTTATAAATATTAAAATTCTAAAACTTCAAAATTTAAATAAAAATAAAGAAAAAAGGTTATTCATGTGTTCACACATTTATATGTATCTGGACTTGGCCCAGCCCTAACTGTTCATAGTAGAAATTTTGCACATACACTCCCCTCAATTAGTAGGGAAAATGCTTTTTTTTTGTGTTTTTTGAAAATTCCCCTCTAAAACTCTATTTTGAAGGGGAATTTTCAAAAAACACTAAAACAAGCATTTTCCCTACTCATTGAGGGGAGAGGGTGTACAAAATTTCAAGTTTCTACTATGAACGGTTAGGGCTGTGCCAAGTCCAGATACATAGATAGATGGGTTTCAATTTTCCATGTAAGCTTATGCTAAATTGGTCACTAGTTTGTGCTCGCTTGTTTTATGAAAATTCAGACCGTTTTTAGTGATCACAGCCCATCAAAAAGTGAGAGAAGTAACTTATTCGTTGATCACCCCCAACACAGCATATATTTCCCTTGGAATGCTATTCTTTTGTTTTTTGAAAATTCCCACCCTAAATAGGTTTTTTTTTTCAATATGCAATGTAAGTTTATGCTCAATTGGTCGCTTGGTTTTCGAAAATTCAGACCTTTTTTAGTGATCACAACCCAACAAAAGGTGATAGAAGTAACTTATTCATTAATCAGCCCTTTTTCCAACTTTTTAATTGATCACCCCCAACACAGCATATATGGGTGGTGGTGAGTCATAATTTTCCTTGGAATGCTATTCTTTTGTTTTTTGAAAATTCCCCCCTAAATAGGTTTTAGTGGGGTGAACTTACAATGTAAGCTTATGCTAAATTGGTCACTAGGTTGTGATCACTTTTTTTTTAACAATTCAGACCGTTTTTAGTGATCACAGCCCAACAAACAGCGAAAGAAGTAACTTATTCATTGATCAGACCTTTTTCCAACTTTTTAATTGTTCACCCCCAACACCACATATATGGGTGGTGGTGATTCATAATTTCCTTTGAAATACTAGTTATTAATTTTGACTGTTTTTTTAACTTCATCTTAATTTTTAGCTGCTTTTATTTTTATTTAATCACAACTTTGACTTGGACCATCATTCTACAGCAACAAGTAAACAGTAGTATTCAAATCTATCAAGTCCAAAAAAATACATAAATTGTTGAATTAAAAAAAAAAAAAAGAAAAAAAAATAATCCTCAGAAATTCTTAATTTATGAGATTCTAGCCTGTTTACGTCATTCAACAAAAAAGCAGCCAGATTTGGAAAAGTTTCAATAATTACGTTAAATCCAGGCAGAAAGTTAGGGGAGAGGTGGAGGAGACAAAAAAAATGTTTTAAAAGTTTTAAAATTGGATAACGTGTGGCAATTCATTTTTTGGCACCAGACATACCATGTCTGGCAGAATAGGTTGAAAACAGTTTTTAGTTGCTTTACAGAAACACTAACAAATGTACTACTATTTTGGAGGAATTTTATTTACAAGTTCTTTGGAATTTTCTATAGTTTTGAGAAGGGTCATTAATATTTAAATGGTTCTTTTCTATAGTTTTGAGAAGGGTCATTAATATTCAAAATGGTTCTTCAGACGATTGAACTCCTTGTTATTTGTGTTGTAAACACAAAGTTCCATTCTTTCAAAAATCCGAGTGTGATGGGTTAAACAGTTATGTGTAAAGGGGGTAACCCTTATAGCACATGGCCCGGGCGTTTCTGTGTCTTTGCCATATCGGGTTGAAATCTGCACACTCCGATGTCTGCTAAATAAGGTCCCGAGTAGGAAAGGCAAAGACTGATTAACCCTTAACATACTGTTGAAAATAGCCCAGTCCTCTTAATAATTGAGCTAAAAATAGTTTATTCCAATTAAAAACAACTGAAATTAAGATGAAGGTAAAAACTAGTCAAATTTGATTGGAATAATGTGTTAGAAAATTGAAAGTTGTATATAAAAACAAATAAAATTAAGATGAAGGTAAAAACTAGTCAAATTTAATTAAATAATCTATTAATCTTTTATTTATTTTATTAGATTTCTCAAGAACCACTGATCCAGACAACTTCAAACTCGACACCGCACACACAGACACAGAGATTTCTGCAATTGCAGTTAGATAGCACCCGCAGTAAAGTACTCAGAGAGAAGACAGAGATTAAAATAACCTTTGAACTGACCCGACTTTAGTATCTTCTGCTATCTCAAAAAAAAAAAGGTATCAGATTTCCAACATCAATTCAGATTTAATGTTTCTTAAAATACACTGTATTATCAGATGTTAAGCATGACATGAATGAAAAGGCCCCACCTAAAAGCAAGTATTTCAGTAGTAGACATTATACAAGGAAATGGATTTAATATAAGCAGACAGAAATGAGAGTGCTCATTGCATAATAATAGTTATTTAGTAAGCTTTGTTTAGTCTAGCCTACATGCCTCAGGTCACTTACAGTACCTCCTCCTGTTCCTAAGTGGTCACTCATCTAAGTACAGTAATCCCTTGATATGTGTGGTTAATAAATCCTCAAGGTACACTGCATATATCAAAACCGCAAAGAATCAATGGAAATAATTATAATGAATCTTGGAAAATAAAAAAACAATTTAGACTAATGTATATTATTACATTCCTCAATTATCTCCCTTAGTTAAACCCTACTCAATTGCCTCCCTTAGTTGATCTCTAATGTAGTAAGTTATAAAAATAATCCAAAACGTCTACTCTACGGATATAAACAAAAAAGAATTGTTACAAGTCATTATTATTTACATTTTTATGACTACTTTTTACCTTAATCTTAAATTTTATGCGATAAAATTTTAAATTCTATGCGATAAAAAGCAACTAATAAAATTTAAGATGAAGGTAAAGAGTAGTCATAAAAATTTAAATAATGCTTTGTAATACAGTAATCCCTTGATATGTGCTGTTAATAAATCCTCGATGTACAAAACTGCATATATCAAAACCACATTATTCAAAGTTAAGAATCAATGGAAATAATTATAATGAATCCTGGAAAAAAAAAAAAAAATATCTAGACTAATGTATATTATTACATTCCTCAATTGCCTCCCTTAGTTGATCTCTAATGTAATAAGTTATAAAAATAATCCAAAATGTCTACTCTACGGATTTAAACAAGTCCCGCCGCTGATTGTAATTTTTTATGTCCTATTTCAAATTGAAATAAAGCCATTATTTATGGTAAATATTTTGTTCCGCCATTTACAAACTGCACTAATCAAATGTTATGCTGTAAATATCAAGGGATGGTTACAATAAATTTTTGCGTACTAACCAAAACTGCATTAATCAAGACCACACATATCAAGGGATTGCTGTACTGAAGAGGCTGGTTAACATTGGTGATCAGCAAGGAACCAGTGCTTTCAGTGTGACTTGATCATACGCCAGGGCTCCAGACTAACCTTTTTCACTACCATCCCTGAACCATCCCGAAGGAAATGAAAACAGTCCCGAAAAACAATTTTAACCGTCCCGAAAGGAAATGTAAACGGTCTCAAAATCAAAATATTGTTTCTTTACTTTGTTATTATCACCTATAGTTGTTCGTAGCATAATAAAAACACCGTTAAAATGTTGAGGAAATAAATAATAATTGTCAAAATCCAGTCCAAACCTTCAGTTGACATTGTTTTTCTACTGTGACAAAAACAACAAAACGACAAGAACTATCCTCACCAAAAAAATCTTTAAAAATCACTACCATCCCGAACACATTTTTACCGACAACGGGATGAGGCTAGTTTCGAGCCCTGCCATACTTAATCTTTTATTTATTTTATTAGATTTCTCAAGAACCGCTGATCCAAATAACTTCAAACTCGACACTGCACACACAGACAATTCAATTGTAGTTAGATAGCACCCGCAGTAAAGTACTCAAAGAGAAGATTAAAATAACCTTCGCACTGACCCTTTGCAAATGAGACGACTTTAGAATCTTCTGCTATCTCAGAAAAAAATGGTATCAGATTTCCAACATCAATTCAGATTTAATGTTTCTTAAAATACACTTTATTATCAGATGTTAAGCATGACATGAATGAAAAGGCCCCACCTAAAAGCAATAATAACATAATCATATTCAAATGGTTCTTTGGATGATTGAACTCCTTCTTGTTATTTGTGTTGTAAACAACGTTTCGGCAGATCCATTCTTTGGCCTTCTTCAGGTGTAAAATCCGAGTGTGATGGGTTAAACAGAAATTTTGTTTAAAGGGGGGTAGCCCTTATAGCACATGGCCAGGGTGTTTCTGTGTCTTTGTACTGTCAGGTTTAGATTTGTTGAGAAGTGGAAGCCACATCGGGTTGAAATCCGCACTTGTCTGGCTAATGCATTTAGTCGACATTTTGATGTGAGCTGTCAGGTGGTCAGATAGCTAAAAATCTGCAATAGTCATATTTACCAAAGAACAACCCTAGCTATCTAGTATTATTGGATGAAGTATTATAACAATTAATCACTGCTACCCACAACACTGGTTTATTGCTGGGTTTAGGTTATTCATGTGTTCTGACATTTATATGTATCCAGACTACGCCCAGCCCTAACTGATCATAGCAGAAACTTGAAACTTTGCACGCACACGCACACTCCCCCTCAATGAGTAGAGAAGATTTTTTTTTTTTTTTTTAAAATTCCCCACCCACCCAAATAGGTTTTTAGAGGGGGTTTCAAGGGACTTTATGAATCACTGCCACCCATATATGCTGTGTTGGGAGTGATCATTTAAAAGGTTGGGCAAAAAAAATGTCTGAATTTTCAAAAAACAAGTGGGCACAAACTAGTAACCAATTTAGCTTACAGCTTACACTGAAAATTGAACCACCCCACTAAAAACCTATTTAGGTGGGGAATTTAAAAAAAAAAATAAAAAAAAAAAATTTTCCCTACTCATTGAGTGGAGTGTGTGTGCAAAATTTCAAGTTTATACTATGAATGGTTACCACCCATATATGCTGTATTGGGGGTGATCAATCACTAAAAAACGTCTGAATTTTCAACAAAAAAACAAAAACAAGCAGGCACAAACTAGTGACCTATTTAGCATAAACTTACACTGCATACTGAACCCCACTCTAACAACCTATTTAGGCGGGGAATTTTCAAAAAACAAAAACAAACATTTTCCCTATTCATTGAGGGGAGTATGTGTGCTGGGCAAAGTCCGGATAGATAGATAAATATATATAAATGTCAGTTCCCTACTCATTGAGGGGAGTGTGTGTAGAGAGTTTCAAGTTTCTACTATAAATGGTTAGGGCTGGGCGAAGTTCAGATGGATAGATAGATAGATAAAATTGAACCCCCCTCTAAAAACCTATTAAGGAGGGAATTTTCAAAAAACAAAAACAAACACTTTCCCTATTTATTGAGGAGAGTGTGTGTGTGCAAAATTTCAAGTTTCTACTATGGTTAGAGCTGGGAAAAGTCTGGATACATAGATGGATACATAGATAGATAGATACATAGATACATATAAATGTCAGAACCTAAACCCAGCAATAAACCAGTGTTGTGGGTAGCAGTGATTAATTAACAATAAATTCCTGAAAAACTAATTTTTCAAAAGTTACATCAACAGACTGATATTTCAAAGGAACATCTCCAAACACGGGTTTCACCTGTTCGCTGCCACGGATGAGATAAATCGTCTTACGATAGTGAGTTATTCTTTTTTTACTTACATACATACATTTATGTACAGATTACATTTATTAGATACTAATAAATGGTCGTTGTTTTGCTAACAGTGTACCTAAAACTGTGTCAGTATGTTTACACAGTAATTTTAATGGTTAACGCAAGGGATTATCAACTAAATGTTTTGAATTCATTTTGGGTAAAAAAATGAAATTGAATTATAAACAGCAGTTGTAGTTATATTATCAGCAGCCACACACAGCAGAACAGCTATTTTGTGTTCACGTGTTCATTATAGCAGCAGCAACACATACAATGTTGCTGATTTCAAGCATTCCGCGCTAGATTCAGTGCATTTCTTGTTTTGGTGGTAAAAAAAGTGCTAAATTAGTGTGATTCCACTTAAACACTTAAATTTTTTGGCTATTTCTCACCATTTTTGACCATTATTTAGTGTCTTTCTAGTGGTTTTCAGCCTTTTTTTGTTATTTCTGACGTCATTTAGTGTGTTTTTTAAAAATCTAGCACTTTTTGGCAGACAAACTAGCACGAAAATATTTTTTGAGTTGGCTACACAACACACAGCAGAACAGCTATTTTGTGTTCGCATTACCCTGATATTTCGAAGGAACATCACCTGTTCGATGCCATGCATGAGATAATTCGCCCTTATTTTTTTTTTTTTTACATACATTTATGTATAGATTAGATTTACTAGTAAATACCAGTTGCTTTGCTAAAGCTAAACCTAAAGCTGTGTTCTGTGTCAGTATGTTTACACAGTAATTTCAAAGGTTAACACAAGGTAGTGTTAACTAAAATTTTTGAATTCATTTTGGGTAAAAAAAAAAAGGAAACTGACAGCAGCAGTTGTAGTTATATTATCAGCAGCCACACACACAGCAGAGAAGCTATTTTGTGTTTGTGTGTTCATTATATCATTATTTAGAGTGTTTCGCGCTAGATACATGTAAATGTGTGAACACATGAATAACCTAAGCCCCGCAATAAACCAGTGTTGTGGGTAGCAGTGATTAATAAATTTTGTTTTTAGGGCTACTTTCAAATTTTAAGTTTCTACTATGAACGGTTAGGGCTGGGCAAAGTCTGGATACATATAAATGTCAACACATGAATAACCTAAACCCAGCAAAAAACCAGTGTTGTGGGTAGCAGTGATTAACTAAACCCTAGCCATGTTCTTTCAAAGTTTGCAATCTTTGAGAAAGTCAATCGGAATCAAATGTTTACCTCCCGAATGGAGATTGACCCCCACCCCCAGTCTTTAGTTGCGGCAAGGTCAGTCCGCTCGAGGAGACGAGGCCAGTCATATACTGCTCAATTAACATTCTGACAGATATACGCAAGGGCTGCGGGCGGACGAGGTGAGGGTGGGGGGTGTAGCGGACGTCTGCTAGTTTCCTGGGAAGTTGGCCAATTAAGAAAGAAATGGCATCTACGGGTCAAAAATAACATTTTCCAATAATGAAATAAAATTGTTATTTTTACTCGTGGTATTTACTTCAAACAAATTTAATGAGGAAAAAAGCTTTAAAATAGCCAACCATTCACGATGGATATTTTTAACAGGGCAGAAGAGAATTATTGTTTGAATGTTACGAGCAAAATTTGTTTGTGGGCATCGAGAAAGAACTTGAGCTAATCATTATATTGATCACTGCTACCCACAACACTGGTTTATTGCTGGGTTTAGGTTAGTTCTGGCCTAAATTCTGAATGTGAATAAAGAAACTAACTGTGCGGGGATCGAACCCACATCCACCCTGGAAGCAACCTTATATGCAGGTACTGCTCTACCGACTGAGCTAATATTGATATTTATGGTATTAAAAAAAATTAAAAATTTTTAAAAAATATCTTTCTAGACATATTAAGGAGTAAATGCTTAAATTTACAGCCTGTACACGCCATACATACATAGCCAGCTAGACCAACTTAAAAACTGAAGAAACTTATGTTGACAGTTTTGGTTGATGATTTCTAACTTGGCAAATATTACACATGTCCAATGCGCTGGTATTATGAATATTAATCACTGCTACCCACAACACTGGTTTATTGTTGGGTACAAGGGACTGAGAAGCCACACATATACGGTAGAAGCAAATAAAAGTAGATTGAATATCAGAAAATTCTTTTTTAGCAATAGAGTGATAGGACTTTGGAACAGATTACCGGAATATGTAGTGCTATCAAGAGATTTAAATGATTTTAAAAAGAATTATGATGTTTATTACACCACCTCAAAGGAGCTAGATATTGTGTAAATATGATTGTTATGATGTGTACTTGCATATACAAATTGTATACTTTTTTTCACACTAATGTAAAATGTTCTAAACTTAACAAAATATCAATCTGTATTCTTGCCCTTTCGTAAATGTAAATTAAAAACCTTTAAATTCAGAAATGACCTCAACTAAGGTGAATAAACATTAGTGCTATCAACAGATGTAAATGATTTTAAGCAGAATTATGATGTTTATTTCACCACTGCAAAGGTTTAAGGCCCGAGATATTGTGTGAATATGATTGTTATGATGTGTGCTTGTATATACAAATTGTATATTTTTTTTCACACTAAAAGGTTTAAGGCCCTAGACATTGTGTAAATATTATTGTTATGTGTGTTTGTATATATAAATTGTATACTTTTTGTTTTTCACACTAAAATAAAATGTTCTAAAATGTTCAATTAAAAGACACATTCAGAAAGCCTAGTAGGACGTTGGCCCACTGCAATTGTATTGACTGCGTACCAGCAGCAGCAGCAGGTCGGGTCGTGCTTCGGGCAAGCGGCTTTTACTGAGCAAATAAACCAACACTTGAGTTAGTTGGTCATTAGAGCTTTAGTAAACAGTTTATAATAATGTGAAGTTGTTAGTCCACAAGTGCCGGGCATTGCAATAATGAGCGTAGTAGTAGTCAGCTTGTAATGAGGGTGAGCCGACTTAGTGGGAGAAGCCATGACAGAGCACAGCAGCCATCTTCTACCAGACTGGGACCGCCTGGGGTGGGGGGGGGTGTAGTAAGGGAGCATGGAATTTTATATTGGTACTGGGAGAACACTGAGGGGGCGGGGGGTGCTTAGATAGGAACACATGTTTTGAGTGTGAGTTTGGGCTATCAGCAAGATTTGACTATCACTGATATGTGTGTTATGTGCACAGTAGGAATTATAGAAGCAGTGAGGGGAAAGAGGTGGCCGGGGGGGGGGATACAAAGTATTTCTGGAATGTCTGAGAGAAAGCAAATAACACTATAGACTTTGTTGAGGCACAGTCAATAATCAATCACTGTTTCAGGTTACTTTTCACGTTGTAAAATGGAGCTAATGGCAATCCTTGGTGTTAAGGATGTAAAATAGGGTAGTTAAACACAGCACAGGCTCAAAAATGTATAACTATACAACGTATAAAAAATGTATAACACAAATGTATAACTATACAACACAGCAATGAAGTTAAAAAGCCATTAATTTGTTCTTTATCAGACACTTAGACTTGTTGAATACATAGATACGGGTCTGGTTCATCTTACCGAAAATCAGCTCGGTCTTACCGAACGTTGATTGGTCACTTTTTTCAGAGTGTACTATTTACCATAAACACTGGTTAACTGTGTTTTTCTAAAATTACTGCGATGGGGGTATGTTAATGTTTACAATTTATGCAAACAAAAGCATCTATTGTAAATCTGGTATTTATTTAAGATAACATACATCGTGTATAAGATTTATGAAGAAAAAAAAAAATTGGAATGTCGGTGAAAGTAAGACACGTTTTCCTAAGAGCACATGGGGAAAAGAAAATACAAATTTATGTTCATGTTACTTTAAGTGTCATAAATTGGTGGTAATGGTAATCCTTGGTTCTACGGATGCAAAACATGGTAGTTAAACACAGCATACGAAGGCTCCAAAAACGTCTTCAAAGGCTCTAAAATGTATAACTATACAACATATTGATCAAATATTAACTCAATAATGAATTTAAAACCCATTAATTTGTTCTTTATCAGAATATTACGCACCATGAATTCATCTAGGTGCAATGGAAACAGTGCATCAGACGTGCCAAAATCTTGTGATTAATTATGCCAAGATTTTGGCATAATTAATCACTGCTACCCACAACACCGGTTTAAAAACTGTTGCTGAGTTTAGATTATTCGCATGTTCTGACATTTATATCTATTTATGCATGTATCCGGACTTTGCCCAACCCTAACTGTTCATAGTAGAAACTTTAAATTTTGCACACACCACTCCCCTCAATGAGGAGGGGAAAATGTTGTTTTTTTTTTTAAATCTTCCCCTAAATAGGTTTTTAAAGGGGGTTCAATATGCAACCTAAGTTTATGCTAAATTGGTTACCAGTTTAAAAAAAAAATTAAGACCTTTTTTTAGTGATCACAGCCCAACAAAAGGCGAGAGAAGTAACTTATTCATTGATCACCCCTTTTTCCAACTTATTCATTGATCACTCCCAACACAGCATATATGGATGGCGGTGATTCATAATTTCCCTTGGAATGCTAGTAAGTATTATGCCGATTCCTTAGTTTGTGTCCAGCAGCATTCTCACTTGTTTTTGGAAAATTTGGTCTATTTAGTGACCACTGCCCACCACCACTGTTTAATTTACGAGGTATTATGTGGCGGTGATTCATAATTTCCCTTGGAATGCTAGTTTCTTTTTAAGGCCCACCCAGTTTTTCAACAGTCTAGGTGTGTAATAAATAACAGCCTCTGTATGACCTTTTGTCCGATAGGGAAGGTTTCAGCTATTTTTTTTTAATAAATCTGTTATCAGAGAGAGGGTATCAGATAAAAGCAGAGTTTATTTTCTTATTGGCGTATTGAAGGTGCAGGTGGCCTAACTGTTGACAGCATGAGTTCAGATTCCGGCTGAGACTATCAACATTATAGGAAAAAAATAAACTGATTTGCAATTAAAGAAGACAAATCAGACGGAAAGAAAACTAAGAACACCTGAAGAAGGCTGGAGAGTAATCGGCAAAAACATTGTGAAAGAAATAACAGCATACACTTGAAGAGGAAACTAGTCCAACTATAACACACACACACACACACAATGATTGAAACCCTGTCTAACATAATTCGGACAAGAACAATCATCTTTCTTATTCAAATGGTTCTTCAGACGATTGAACTCCTTGTTATTTGTGTTGTAAACACGTTTCAGCCGATCCATTCTTCAGGGGTAGAACAGAAGTTATGTTTTTAAAGGGGGTAACCCTTATAGCACATCGGCCAAAACATGGTGTTTACAACACAAACAACAAGGAGGAGTTCAATTGCCTGAAGAACCATTTGAATATTAATGACCCATCTCAAAACTATAGAACAACACAAACAAGAATGAGTTCAATCGTCCGAAGAACCATTTGAATGTTAATGACCCTTCTCAAAACTATAGAACAACACAAACAACAAAAAGGAGTTCTATCGCCCGAAGAACCATTTGAATATTAAAAACTATAGAAAATCATCATTCTTAAAGAATTCAATAAGAAAGGGATTATCCGACATTATGATAAAAAGAAGACAGTGCGGAGACTAGTAATCTTTAGAAAATATTTATTTCCTTACACGTTTCAGCTGTGGAGTAAATAGCCCAAAAACTCAATTGATACAATTGCCACAAACAATGCAAGCTTTTTAGGTTTTTAGTTCAGACTTATTCTTCTTAGCATAATGGGACAAGTGGATAATTTCAGGGTTGCCAAATTAGCAATTTTTCTGGCTGATTTTTTTTTTCTAATTCAACTGATAAAAATCTACAACAGCCGAAAATGTGGCCATTTTAAAAAAATAATTAGAAAGATTAATTAAAGTAAATGTACAATTTTTATTAATTTGTTCTGGAGTCTTAGTATATAGGTATTTTATGGTCTTTAAATTAGTATAACATATTATGATATAAAGTTACCTGGAAATGGAAAAATCTAGCCAATTTTAGCAATTTTTGGAGACAATTTTAGCCACAAACAACAAAACATACATAGCAACACTGCCTTTACCAAGGGTAGCCAAATTAGCCACTTTTGGCTAAATCTGGCTGATTTTCTGCAATTTAACTAAAATAAAAATCTATGATAGCTGATAAAATCTGGTAAGTTTAATAAAACTAAATGTTTAATTTTTATAAATAATTTGTTGGAATCTTAGTATAGAGTTATTTTATTTGATAAGTGGGCTTTAAATGAGTATATAACTATTCTAGCTATAAATTTAGCTGGAAATGCAAAAATCTAGCCAACTTTAGCGATTTCTGGAGACAATTTTAGCCACAAATAACAAACCATACTTAGCGACACTGCCTTTACCAAGTGTTGTCAAATTAGCCATTTTTAGCTAAATCTGGCTGATTTTCCCCAATTTAACTAAAATAAAAATCTATTTTATTTTATATAAGTGGGCTTTAAATGAGTATAACATATTTAGCTATAAAGTTAGCTGGAAATGTAAATATTTAGCCACTTTCAGTCATTTTTAAAGACAGTTTTAGCTATAAATAACTGACACTGGGTAATTTAGATGTTTTACTCTATTTAGGTCCATTGGCCGAACCACAATTACCCTGGTGTAACGAATAGTTATTTCGTTGTAGAGATAATAACGGTCAGATAGAAATGTCACAGGCAGGTGCAGAGTGGCATAATGGTTACGGCCAGGGCTAGAAATTAACATTGTCCCGTCGTCCAGAGGACGATAAAAATGAATTCGGGACGAACAGATATCTTCCCCCTCTGAGAAGTGATTTTATAAAAAATTTTTTATAAAATCACTTCCATCCCAGAGGTGTCCCAAGGATTTTTACTGTCCTCGGGACGACAGGACAACGTTAATTTCGAGCCCTGGACAATTAAAAAAAAATTGTTTTTCGGGACAGTTTACATTTCCATTAGGACAGTTAAAATTATTTTTCAGGACGGTTCTGGGACGGTGGTGAAAGAAGTTAGTCTGGAGCCTTGGTTACGGCCGAGGATGTTTATGTTCACTTTGCATCAACGCCCTTGGGAAAGGCATGAATCCAGTTAGAGCTCTTTAGCCCTGTAAGGCAGCCCATCTCGGGCGTTAGGCTTACATCCCGGTCCCGTAAAAAAAAAAAACAACCCACAATTGCTACAAAAAAAAAAATAACACATTTTCTAAGTTGTGACTTCCGTGTGACCCGGTCAACCGTTTGACCCAAATCCTAGCCCAGAGAACATGATATGGCATTTTGGTCCAAGTGCCAATACTATCACCCCAAATTCATGTCTTCTAATAAGTGAACACACAACCAGAGTGTATTTCATTACAATGGTATGTGAAACTATCTGATTCCAAAGTTTCAATTTACATACCACTCATTTCCCCATATCATTGGCAGTGGCAGCAGGGGGGGTTTGCAGAAAAGAGGTCTATTTAAATATAGCAGCGGAGGCAACATGAGAGTATGTGTGTCTGTCAAGGCAGTACTCACAGAAGCAGTAATCTCTCCCCCATTACTACTAGCTGAGAGCGAATGTAATTGAGAATAGAAAGAAACTCAGGTAGCGCATATCTCTGCCAAACCCATTGTCACTATGATGTAAGGGAGGTATATTGTGCATTGATTTGCTCCCAAAATTTAATCACTTCTTCCGTAGCCCATGGCCCACCCTTCAACGAAATTTCATTTAAATTCAGTGAAAAGTTTTGGAGATATATGGAGAGGCAGAAAACTTTGGGAGGTGTTGCGTTGTGCGGATTCGTTAACTACGATGTGGGGTAGGTAACTGTGCATGGATCCTCTCCAAAACTTAGTCACTTACGGAAAGATGGATGGAAGTATTCAGTTAGTCATAAAAAAAGGAAAATTACATTTGCGTACCTTATGCAAATGTCAACCAATCGCCTGTTTTTAATGTCAATTTTTTGTCAGAAAAATTTAAACTCTTCAATTAAAAATCTTCCAAAAAATAAAGTAGCCATATTCAACGAAAATTAGTCAATTTAATGAGGTTTACTTAACTGGATTTCAAAAAAAAAATATTACTTGCTTAATTTTTGGTAAAGATCTACATCCATTAACCAAGTGGGAAAAAAATAGAAACAATTTTTGGTAAAGATCTACATCCGTTAACCAAGTCTAAAAAAAATAGGAACAATTTTTGGTAAAGATCTACATCCTTAAGTAAAAAAAATAAATAGAAACAATTTTTGGTAAAAATCTACATCCGAAAATAGTAACAATTTTTTTTGCAAGTTTTTAATCCGCTTTGTAAAGGTTTTACGAGGAGGGTTCTATTTACAATGTAACTGTATGGTAAACTGGACTGTTACTTTCAGTCCATTGTATGGAAGTGAGGCTTCGAAGGGTGTTGTTACTTCACTGCTATTTAACCATAGCTGGAGAGAGAGGTGGATTCATGCCTTTTCCAAGGGCATTAGTGTGAAGTGAACGCAAGCAGCCTCTGCCAAAACTCAACTCAGTTCAGTTCAGTTCACCACATTCGGGTCATTACGCCTCTCCACACCTCTTCTACAAATGTATAAAGTGGGTAACCATTATCTTATTTGCCAGACAGAACCCATCAACCATGAAGGATATTTGCTCCCACCAACTGGTTTCTTATCAATTATTTTCAAAGTGATCTGCTCTGGTTCTGTTAGAGAAGAAAAGTTTAACCCTTGGGAGGCAAAATAAAACCTTTCCTATTTTTCTCTCAAAATTCTGTTCCTGTTAAAACCAAATAAACCAACTTTCTGCCCTGATCAGAAATCCAATGTTTTACAAGTCTCACAATTTGGAATCTGCTCAGGTAGCAGACACAAGGCTTTGAAATGAATGGGCTCTGATAAT
Organism: Architeuthis dux; assembly: GCA_006491835.1. Classification (NCBI taxonomy): domain Eukaryota; kingdom Metazoa; phylum Mollusca; class Cephalopoda; order Oegopsida; family Architeuthidae; genus Architeuthis; species Architeuthis dux. The sequence goes on from VCCN01003206.1 coordinate 1,187,334, forward strand.
CACATCACAAAGCCCAAGGCTTTTCTTAATTGAATATTTTACCTATTTTTCTATTACATTGTGACATTTCCTTTTACATATTCGAAAAATGATTCGTTTTTCTTTTCAACAAACTTTTATTAATCACCACTACCCACAACACTGGTTTATTGTTGGGTTTAGGTTATTCATGTGTTCTCACATTTATATGTATCTATGTTCCAAAATGTATAACTATATGAAATATTGATCAGATATTAACACAATAATGAAGTTAAAAGCCATTACTTTGTTCTTTATCAGACACCTAGACTTGTTGAATACATAGATACGAGTCTGGTTCATCTTACCGAACGTTGATTGGTCTCTTTTTTCAGAGTGTACTATTTACCATAAACACTGGTTAACTGTGTTTTCCTAAAATTACAGCGATGGGGGTATGTTAATGTTTACAATTTATGCAAACAAAAGCATCTATTATAAATCTGGTATTTATTTAAGATAACATATATTGTGTATAAGATTTATGTCAGGGAATGATGAGGAAAGGAAGACAGATTTTCCTAAGAGAACAAGGAGAAAGGAAAATACAAATTTAGATTCACATTACTTTAAGAGTCATAAATTGGTGGTAATGGTAATCCTTGGTTCTACGGATGTAAAATATGGTAGTTGAACATAGCATACAAAGTCTCTAATAAGTCATACAAAGGCTCCAAAATGTATAACTGTACAACATATTGATCAGATATTAACACAATAATGAAGTTAAAAGCTATTAATTTGTTCTTTATCAGAATATTGCGCACCATGAATTCGGTTAGGTGTGACGGAAACAGTGCATTGGACGTGCCAAATTAATCACTGCTACCCACAACACTGGTTTATTGCTGGGTTTAAGTAATTCATGTGTTCTGACATTTAGATGTATCTATCTATGTATCTGGACTTTGGCCAGCCCCAACCATTCATAGTAGAATCTTGAAATTTTGCACACACACACACACACACACCCCTCAATGAGTAGGGAAAATGTTATTTTTGTTTTTTGAAAATTCCCCTCCATAATAGGTTTTTAGAGCGTGATTCAATATCCAATGTAAGTATATGCTAAATTGGTCACTAGTTTGTGCCCACTTGTTTTGTTTTTTTAATTCAGACCTTTGTATTAGTGATCACAGACCAACAAAAGGCAAGAGAAGTAACTTATTCATCAATGAACCCTTTTCTCAACTTTTTAATTGATCACCCCCAACACAGTAAGAAGCAAAGCCCCCTCCGGGCCCCCAAATCGACCTGTAACACTTGTTTTATTTGTATAGAAAGACAGACACTGGAGTCATTTTTTTATCCCTGACCCAAGTGGATTGAGTGATTGATTTGTTTAGCAGCATATCAACCCTTGATGGGTCATTTAATGCTGAAATCAGTTTAAAATCCCCAAAATAGAGTCTTGCGACGTTGGTCAAAGGTGCAAAACCAGGTGGCACTCTGCAGGGGATTCAGTCAGCGTATTCTAGACCCCAGCCGACAGGGCCGGACCCAAGTGGAGAGCAGCAATAAGCGGGCTTCGAAAGACAAATAATCCACCCGCGAGAGAGTGTGCGATTCAAGATAGTGCTGCTGCTGGTGGTGGTTCTGCGCAACCCCTCCAGTGTTCCAGCGTTGAAATCTCCTCTCCTGCACAGGTTTCCTATTTGCCCTCCACTCCACTTGTAAGAAGAGGACGTGACCGTCGATATCAACAGACTGCCTCAGGCAAGCAAGCATGACAAGTTATGTCGAGAGGAAATGCACCTCTTCACAAAGACAGCTTTAGAAGCATATACTAGTCATTATCCATGAACAAATTCACAGGCATAATTGATTTTCTATAAAAGATGATTTCTTAGAAAAGAAACTATAATTTTGTACGTATGCCGCAGTGAAAAACAACAGCTGCGCCGATCAACAAAGCCTTCAGCAGATGATGACTCAAGGGAGGGACATGATTTGATGCCGAACAATTATTGTCACTAACCCATATAAAAGGAATACTGTGAACAGTGCTGCTTTGATTAGTGCGTGTTTTGATGTAGTACCGTTAAGGTATTGCTGTACAAATTAATGTAACTAAGTATAAGCTGAAAACAAAACCACATTAAATTATAATAAGACCTTGAACAGTGCGGTTTTTGATTAGTGCAGGTTTTGATGTAGTACAGTTAAGGTATTGCTGTACAAATTAATGTAACCAAGTATAAGCATGGAAACAAAAGCATATTAAACTAGCATTACAAGGGAAATTATGAATCACCATCACCCATATATGCTGTCTTGGGCATGATCTATTAGAAAGTTAGGCTGTAATCAGTAAAAAAACTGTCTGAATTTTTTTTAAAAAACAAGCAGGCACAAACTAGTGACCAATTTAGCATAAGCTTACATTGAAAATTGACCCCACACTAAAACCCTATTTTGCAGGGGAATTTTCGAAAAACAAAAAAATCATTTTCCCTACCCATTGAGGTGAGTGTGCGTACAAAATTTCAAGTTTCTACTATGATGAACAGTTAGGGCTGGACAAAGTTTCAAATAGTTCTTCGGACGATTGAACTCCTTTTTGTTTTTTGTTGTTAACCCGACGTTTCAGACGATCCATTCTTCAGCCTTCCTCAGGTCTAATATCCAAATGTTATAGGCCTGTTGAGCGGCGGAAGCCACTAAAGGCCAAAGAATGAATCGTCCGAAACGTTGTGTTAACAACACAAACAAGAAGGAGTTCAATCGTCCGAAGAACTATTTGAATGTTAACCTTCCCAAAACTATAGAAAATAACTATTTGAATGTTAATGACCCTTCCCAAAACTACAGAAAATAACTATAGAAAATTGAAGTTATCCATTATTAATTTCCACTCGTATCTCTTTAATCTTAATTTTAGCTGCTTTTCATCGCAACCACTCAAACAATAGTTAGTAAACAGCATGGATCGGAAATAAAAGATAAGCTCTCAGTGAGACTTGAACCCGCATACCTTTTGGCTCGGGATGCCTGGTTATACCTACCACCAGCTGCTCTACGTTTGGCAGAAAATCAAATCTAATCTTTAAACCCACCCTCTATTCCTCCCCATCTCTTCTTGGGACCATGATTGTTTTTGTTTTTATACTAGTAGTATCAATAACAGAAATATTATCTTCTGGGGAAAAAACGGGAGGGTCTTGTATGCTTTCAAATACAGTAGATTAATTGTTATAGCAATGGTTGCAAACAGCACGGAATAACAATGCTATGCCAAATCTTGCTTCTCTGTATATCAGCATTTCCACAGATTCTCATAAGGATTCCCAGATTATACGATCCTACTTGACCAACTTTTCTAAGCCCGGCTACTGTTGTTTCCTGTTTGTTTTAAACAAAATCACACATTTCCGGCATTTGTAGCTCGAGCTGCCCTTTCAGTAAACAATACTACGTGAATGAGTACAAAAGTCATAAATTAGAGGAAAAATAAATCTTACGATATGCAGAGCAAGAAAATAGTAGTATTAAAAACAAGTTTTGACTTCCGCTCTTTAGAATTATCTAAATTTAGATATAAAATATGGAGAAATCTGAAATATCGAGTTGGTATTAGCAAGATTACTGTCATCTGACGACCATAAATCTTATAATTCACCAAACTAGGGAAATGCCTGTTCCAAAGGTGCATGTTTGGAAGAGGTCAGACTTTATGGAGCAGCCTGCCATAATTGTCATGTAAAATAATTTTCTGTCCGTCGTACGAAACTACAGCACCAAAGTATTTTGGTTACTTCTCTTGAGTGATGCCAATTTAGATATTTTATATCTAAATTTAGATAATTCTAGAGAGTGGAAATCAAGGGAGATTATTTATAGAAACTAAGAAGGAAGATCTACAATCTTAAGTATTTTAATTTTTATTTAATTTTATTAGATTTCTCAAGAACCCCTGATCTCCCAAAAAACTTCAGACTCGACACTGCACTGCCTTGTGTGTTGACTAATATATCTGCCAAATGTCAACTCTATACAATGCCAGTTGACGAGTAATCGTGGTACACACACACACACACACAGATTTCTTCAAGTGTTGTTGCACTACTATTAACTCTTAAATTTATATAAAAAAATCTTTATTCAAAAGGAAATAACTACTGTGTAAAGTTACCTCCCTTTAGTCATTTTTCTTCTTTTTTTTTTTAAATTCCAACCCAAAATAGGTTTTTAATGGGGGAGGGGTACAATTTGCAGTGTAAACCTATGCTAAATTGGTCCCTCAGTTTGTGTCCGAACAAAAAAAAAGAAAAAAATTTTTTTTAATGATCACTGCCCAACAAAAGGTGAGAAAATCATTTATTCATTGATCACCCCCTTTTTCCATTTTTTAATTTTTAACTGATCGTCCCCTCAACATGCTTACAAAAGATGTCTATAGAAGCAGTATTGAGCGGTTCGTGAAATTTAAGAGCTAAGTAGATACTTAATGTACGAGACCACATTCATGAAGCATCTGGATTTACAGAGCAATAATCTAAATCATTTAATCCCTTGTTTGATTTGCCAAAATGTCTAATAAAAGTGTCAGTCGAGTCAAATCAAGTTTAATCTCAAAATCATTGGATAATCGTTTATGTCTATGATTTTCATTAACGAGTCATAATCCCCCATTTGGATTAACCTGTAAATAGTAACAAGAAGGTCATTATCCAAGGGGAGTCGTGTGTAGTCAAATGGACGGACATCAAAGAGACGAGGCGTAGCCAGAACCAGAATAGATTTGAAAGTCTATTTACAACGGCAGTGAGATTCTGAGATATAAACAGGAACGCGCTTTTTACTTAAATATATTACTCAAGGACGCAAACCAATTTTGGAAAAAAGAAAAAAAGAATAACAAGCCTGGCTGTTGCAAATGCCGAAAAAATGATCACCGCAACTTTTGTAATATATATATATATATAGTTTGAGTTAAATACACTAGTTATTTCATTGTATAACAATAGTACCTTTCTTCTAGTAACCGTTAGAATTACTTCTTTTTAAAATTAGTATATGTATATATTTCCTTCTAGGCAAGATGCGTGTCGTTAGAAAAACCAGGAAACTGAACATGACAAGGAAGGGATAGGGAAATGAGTGAGGCTTAAGTCACTGACTACAACAGTGAACACATGGTCACTTCAATGCTCCGAGAAGTTAAATTTATTTTTCTTAATAATATTGTTAGGTCGGGTTTTCCATGTTCCATGTCGGCCGGGCCTGAACGCAGTGAAGTAAAGTGAAGTGCAACGTGTGTTGGGTTTGCACGCTATGGTCCACCGTAGTGGTGTGGATAGCAGCATTGTGCCTAGGTCATAGGTTTGACAGGAGTTTCCTTCTCCTGGCTGATACCCAAGCTGGCTAATGGGGTCTGCTACCCCTTAGCAGATGTCATGCTGACTGTTGAGGTCTGCTGCCCCTACAGAGGAGTCACCCGACAGTACGGCTACTAGTGCAGATATTGAAGCACAGGTTTCAAGAGACACTACCGTTTATGCAGATGCCTGAGCTGGCTGTAGAGGACTGCTGCCCCTTTCCACGGATTAATCACGTTAATCAAGGGAAACCTATATACGTAGGTAAATCAATGCCTATAGCCTAATAATATTAATCACATAGATCAAACGTTATACAGTGAAAATTTCAGATCAAAATTCAGCTAATAACTTACATGTGAGGATACAGACTTATTGATCCACTTACATAAAAGCATGTATATATACACACACACACACACACCTACACACATATATCTACACACACATATATATATATATCTACACACACACACACACACATATATATATCTATATATATACACACACACACACACACATCTATCTACATACACACACATCTATCTACATACACACACACATATATACCCACACACATATCTATATATATATACACACACACACAGCAGAATTGAAAAGCAGTTATAAATAAATACAAAGCTAAAAGCTAACATTATATCCATGCAATCTAATTGATTTACTTACAAATCTTATATAAGCTTATCTTGATATCTTATATAAGCACTTAAGAATAGAAAAGTACTTTCCAGTTGATCAACTAAAAAAGAGAGTTTGTATGTAAACAGGCTGCCAGATATTGGACTCCTAATGAGGCCAAAATGTGACACTAAGCCTTTTCTTTTTATTAAAGTGTTGATCTAGTGTGTTAAAGAGCAGATGGTGGGACAGATAAATGCCACAAAAATAAACTTGAAATATGCAAATTATCCACTGAAAAATGCATCTAGTTATATTTTGCCTCAAATCAATGTATAGAATGATAGAAAAATCATGATAAAGATCTACATGGTGGATATTTAGATTTGTCCCCCCCACAGGTGTTGAAAGTTATAAACAGGATATCGACAAAAAAACCAAACTGCAAGGTGCCAGGGACCGGAAGACACATCCAGTGTTCAAAACTCATAAACAGGATATCGACTGGTCCAAACTTGCAGGTGGTGGCTGGAAAATCAGTGTGGGCGTTCGAAACCCAATAAAAGCGACACAGAGGCCCTCGGAAAGGCACTTAGGCTTGGTGACGAAGACAGGACCAATTTCCCTGTTGTCAAAGGACCTGTATGCCCTGCTGTCTAAGAAAAGTCTAACTGCTCTCATTATCTCTCTTCATTCTCCGCCACTGAATAGTGCGTCTGATGGAATAAAAAATATACCCTCATTTTTTATAAAACAAGTCTCCAGTCTTTTTCTCCAAGTCCAGGATTTTCCTTCCGTGGACCTGTATGCCCTGCTGTCTAAGAAAAGTCTGTCGGCTCTCGTTACCTATCTCCCACTCTTCATTCTCCGCCACTGAACGATGTGTCTGATGGAATAAAAATATATCCTTATATTTTTATAAAACAAGTCTCCAGTCTTGCTTTTTTCTCCAGGATTTTCCTCCCGCGGACCCATGGCTACACAACATACATCCGTTAACCAAGTCGAGAAAAAAATAGAAAGAATTTGTTTTCAAAGTTAGGACACCAAAGACAGAGCGACGTTACGTAATACCATTCCAGTTTGTCTCAGGTCAACACAAACGCAATCGCAATTTCTAAAGGATTCTACTTATCTCACCTCATACTGCTAATTAATTAATTAAATCTAATTTATCTGATTACTTAAAAGCAATCAAATTAAAGCTCTTTCAGCCCCAATTTTTAAGTAGCTAATTTCAAATATGAAGCCCTGCACAAATATTTTTTCAGCATACATTTAACTTTTAAATTCATAGATTGCTAGTAGCCACTTGTATTGACAGTGGAACTCTTTAATGAGGGTCAAATTGAAAACCTGTCAACTAAAAGTGAGAAATTGACAGGAAGATCTTATACATCTGCTGCCTGCTTCCCCTTATAGGTCTTGTTATTCTGAACATTTTGATACCACATTTGTCTCTATTCCTATTAGTTCACTAATTATGATTATTTATTCATTTCCGAACACGCATAAAATTGAACACTTACAAAAAATGGCCTATTCAACACCCTATGAAACTGAAAAGCCATTATTTTTTTTAATATGTAGACATTGTGTACTTGCTTAAATTTTATACAAAACTGATGAAAATTTATTTTTCTACATGGGGATATTGGTTCCAAAGACATACATTGAAAGAGGAGATGTCAGCAATCATTTATTTATAGACACCTTTTATTTAGACCACAGTAAAAAAACAGTCACAGCGTAGTTTGGGCACTGCAAACACATTAAATAGAAAATTTGCTACCCGAAATCTTGTTTTTGTGCATTCCGTCCCTGACAGTCCTTTATTCTTTTAATTATGGCCCATTTGATTTTTAGCAAAATATGATTTTTTGATTTTTTGAAAGATTTTGATCATAAATAGCTTGGATTTGAGTGAAAACTTAATTAGTTTACAATTTTGGGAAATATTTCTATTTTTAGTCTCTGAATTCCATCCCTGACAGAAAGAGGTTTTCATTTTGACCCATGAATAGAATTATAACTAATGGAACCCTTCTGCGAATTGAATAAAACATTTTTTTTTTTAAATTCACCTAATGGTCAAAGGGGATAATTTCAATCAGGAGTTATTTCCCTTGATAAATTGTATGAATTTAAGAGTTAATGCTTATTCTTAGACTCCACATGGAGCATACAACCATAATCACGCCACGCTGCTGGGAAATCGCTGGGGTGACGCTGCTGCTGTTTCTATAGCAAGTAGGTTTTTAATTGGTAAGTGACCAAAACGCCATATCATGTTCCCAGGGCTAGAAAATATGTCAAGCGGCCAACCAAGTCAGAACAAACAAAAAATGCGTTCGACCAACCAGAGTGGTTTAAGGGTGGCCACGATTTCAAATTCACCGGCTGTTTAGGGTCCAACACCCAGGAGCGACAGGGTAAACAAGCTTGGCTCCTCCGCCCGTTGAGGAAATACAATTTGTTTTATTGAAAATTCAGACTTTTTAGTGATCTAACAAAAGGTAAGAGAAGTAACTTATTTATTGATCACACCTTTTTCTAATTGATCATCCCCCCAACTGCCAAAAGATGTTGGCAACATGACAGTTTCTCTTGAGTGACTAAGCAGACCTGTTTTGTGGGGTTTTTTTCAGTTTATATCTAGAATTGCCTCAAATTATATCTAGAATTATCTAGATTTTCATGCAATTTATTGAGAAAAATATCTAGATACTATTTTATTAAGTCCATTTCCATGGCCAAATTTAAAGATCTTTTTCAGTTAGAGGAAAACTATCTTGACAAAAGTTGAAATATTTTCAAAACTCATAAGCTAAGTGTTTTTTATCAGCCTCCCCACGACGGCAAATTTTACACAAGGTCGGATTAGGGTGAGATTGACCCTGAAGCAGCCAGGCTTGTCCAAATTTGTTTTTTTGGAAATAGTTCTGGCTAACACTCATCTCTCTAACACAGCCAACACAAAAATTGATATCAAGTTTAATTGTTTGCTTACAGGTCAGCCCACGAGTGGGAAGATTTTTTTGTTTATTAGGAGATATTTAGTGATTAAAATGAATAATTATTAGTCATTACACAAGCAACCTGACCAGAAAGGTTTGTGTTGCTTCTCATTCCAAATATCTAAATAACGGCTGCCACTCCTATTCAATGAACAGCATTGAATAGTAACCAAATTATTCTCTGTCAACAAATACACCAGGGCTTAGACTTGCAGATATAGGTCAGTAGTAGAGGGTGGGACTACAATTGAAAAAGTCTAAACTCTAAGCCAGTCACCTGTTTGGGTGATAACACCAACGTCTTTTGGCAGCTTGCTGTGTTGGGGGTGATCAATTAAAAAATTGGGAAAAGGGAGTGATCAATGAATAAGTTACTTCTCTCGCCTTTTCTTGGATCACACATATAACAAAGAAAGAAAGAGATACCCATATATGCGGAGTTGGGGGGTGATCAATTAAAACATTGGGTAAAGGGGTGATCAATGAATAAGTTCTCTCGCCTTTTGTTGGCTAGTGATCCCTAAAAAAGTCTAAATTTTCAAAAGAAACATGTGTGAATGCTGCCAGACACAATAAGATTTACATTGCAAATTGAACCCCCTACTAAAACCCTTTTAAAAAGATTTTTTTTCTGGATATAATAAGGAGTAAATGTTTAAATTTTCAGCCCTCATTGGTGCGGTCTGTCACCTGATAGATACATAACCAGCCAAACCAACCTGAAACCTATGTTGACCATTGGGAAAGGCATGAATCCACTTCTTATAAACAGTAAACTAGCATTTCTAGGGATGTATGTTAGATACATAGTCAGCCAGACCAACCTAAAAACTAGAGAAACCTATGTTGGTGTTGACAGTTTCCAATAAGAGCAGTTGTTTTTATTTGTTTCAAATGTGTAATTGGGTTTTTAAGTGGTTGAAGGAAGTGTGTAGTTGTTTAACAGGATATAATCTGAGATTTTATTCATAAAACCTTTCCTGCAGGTTTCCTGTTTTTTGTACAAGCGTTCCTTAAAATAAATTCTTGTAAATATTGTGACTAATGCAGTGGTTCCCAACTGGGGAGGAATTACCCCCAGGGGGTGAATTTAGGTGTTCCAAGGGGGGGAATAAGGCTATTAGGTAAAAAATAAAAGTCCAGTCTAAAGATAAGATTTTCTCCACTTCTATCTATCAAGTCAAAGGCTCGAAATAAGCTACAAGTTGAGAATGATTTAAGATGTGCTCTCTCACTAATAGACCCACATACTAAGAATTAGTTTAATTTTATAATTGTACAGTTGCTGCTGTGTATTTGGTACTCAAAGAAAGCAAGCGAACATAATTAGAACACATCATTTGAAATTTTAATATATTACAAAAAAAATAAGAATTCTGTTTTTGTTTTTTTGCTATTACTTCTTCGAAGAACTAGTACTAGTAGCAAAAAAACAAAAACAGAATTCTTATTTTTTTTGTAATATATTAAAATTTCAAATGATGTGTTCTAATTATGTTCGCTTGCTTTCTTTGAGTACCAAATACACAGCAGCAACTGTACAATTATAAAATTAAACTAATTCTTAGTATGAAGCTGTCTAATTATACATAAAATAAAGTTATTATTTGAAATTATTCTTTTTTGAACTTAATAAATGGAAGGGGGGAATACTAGTAGTCTTATTGACAAAGGTGGGTAATGACTCAAAAATGTTGGGAACCACTGGAATGGAATCCCATACTTCTCCTTGGTTGACAAGGAATTTCCGACTTATAGGAAGGAGTGCTTGTTCAGATGTCAATGTATACTACAAAAAGATATTGAAGGTCACAGGAAGTGTCTGGAGTGGACTTTGTTTTTCTACCTTAACAACAAGAACAATCCTCACCAGATTTAGGAGAGTAAGCTCTTCACTGTCTGTAGCGTCATGTTAAGCCAAACCGGTGTAAAATTAACATTTCCCTACCGCAATTTGAAATCACGACCAACTGATTGGTATGCGGCTCTCTTACCGACCGAGCTAAATTGAGAAGCCAGAAGTAGATTACGATAGATTCTCACGTGAAATAACCCCAGCGACACCCTCGATGGTACAAGTGGATCGAATCTGGAGTTGTTTTTCTATCGTAACAACAAGAACAATCCTCACCTAATTTAGGGGAGTAAACTCTTCACTGTTTGTCTGTAGAATTAACATTCCCCACCTGTGATTTGAAATTGTGACCAACTGATTGGCAGGTGACTCTCTTACCGACTGAGCCAAACTGACAAGTCTTATATATCTACAAAAATGTATGTTAGATCTACGCAAGGCCATATTTAATTCTAATAAATAAATACATTTATAAAATTAACATTTCACTACTGTGATTTGAAATCGTGACCACTTACCAACTGAGCCAAACTAACAAGTCTTACATATTATATATGTTAGGGTTTATTTCATTCTAATAAATCAATACATTTAGTCTAAAAAATATATATATTTTTATATAATTTTTCATTTATTATATATACAATACAAAACTTGCAGTAATCATCTTCAGTCAGAATAGAAGTTGGAGTGATGTTTGACTGTCTGTCCACACAATATCTCCAAAAGTTTTCAATGAAATTTTCTGGAAGGGTAGGATAGGCCATAGTGTAAGGAAGAATTCTTGGAAGACTTTTCAGGTGAATTAGAGATCGTCAGCCCAAACTGTCAACATAGGTTTCTTCAGTTCTCAAGTGAGTCTGGCTGGCTGGCTAGGTTTCTTCAGTTTTCAAGTGAATATGGCTGGGTTTCTTCAACACAGCAGTGATTCATTATTACCCTTGGAATACTAGTTTACTGTTATAATAAAAGCAAACTTTCATTCTCTTATCTTTTGAAACTCCAGTCAGACTGTTTCTTTGAAGAGTTTTTAAAATTGATCACCCCCAACACAGCATGCTGCCAAAAGACATTGGTCATGTGACAGTTTCTATCCAGTGACTAACCATCATTTTTTACTAATTCTTTACTTCCGATCTGTACTGTTTACTCACTGCTGTAGGTCGAAAGCCCAAGTTAAGTTGTTGTAAAAGCAACTAAAATAATTAAGATGAAGGTAAATAGTAGTCAAGAATTACTAATGAAAAACAACTGCTATTCTCAACAAACCAAACTGGCTGAGTAGAAAGTAATTCTTACTAGTTGGAAGTTTTCACTAAATAAACAAAATTCCTAATTTTCACGCGAATCTCTTCAAAAGATCTTTGGGGTGCAAAGAGTTTAATGTTTTGCAGCTGATAAAAATTTATTTTCCTTCAACAAAAGTTGATGGAAAAATTGAAGTAATAAAATAGCTAGTTTTAATTAATATTTTTTTCTACACTGCATTTCATTAGTTTGTTTTGTTGATAGATTGGTAAAGATCTACATCCGTTAACCAGGTGGAAAGAAAATAGAAACAATTTTTGGTAAAGATCTACATTCGTTAACCAAGTCGCAAAAATTTTCTTCACTTTACAATGTAACTGTATGGTAAACTGGACCGCTACTTTCAGTCCGTTGTATGGAAGTGAGGCTTCGAAGGGTTTTGTTACTTCCCTGCTATTTACCCATAGCTGGGGTAGATAAATGGATTCATGCCTTTTTCAAGGGCATTAAGAGAGCCGCCTACCAATCAGTTGGTCATGATTTCAAAATAGGTAGTTTTAATTAATATTTTTTCTACACTGCATTTCAAGTATTTTGTTTTGTTGATAGATTGGTAAAGATCTATATCCATCAACCAAGTCGAAAATAATAGAAACGATTTTTGGTAAAAGATCTACATCCGTTATTTGAACATTATTTCAAGTTTTATAGAACTAATTTAACATTGGCAAATATCTCTTTAGCTGCTTGCTGCTGCTGCTGCTAGCAGAATCGGCCGAGTCCTCCACTGCTGCTGATGGCAAATTTAAAGTCAAAGAAGCAGACAACAATTTCAACATTTTTCCACTTTCGGTAGTGAAAATGGCTGAAGGACGTATACCTACATGTGGTAGGCCTAGGCCTGCTGTGCCTACATGTATTGTACCAATGCAAGTCGTCAGATATTTGTTACCTGAACTGGGCATTAATTTCAGGGACTTAGCAAACACCAACCCCAAAAACACTAACCTTAACTTATCCTTTGTTCATTTGTGTTTA
>VCCN01003206.1:1231252-1244121 GCA_006491835.1 Architeuthis dux
CATTTTGGTAGCCTAAATGTAGAATCATAGTTGGGGGGGGGGTGCACGGCCTAACAGTATATAGACTAACAAATGTTCATTTCTTCTTGAAATATAAAAAGATTTGGGTGAAGTTGCAGTAAAATTTTGGGTTTCTCTGTTGAGATGAGTAGATGCTCGGAAGCTGGAGAGTTTCACGAGTTCTGTTGAACGTTGGTGTGAAAAGGGTGTTTTTCTTAGATATCGGTACAGGTGTTTGTCCACCAATTGATTTTGTTACGTTATGGGGTATCATCAAACCCCATATACGCAACCGACTTGTGTGTTGTACTGGTGTGTAGAAACTGCCTTGCAACAAGTATGTTCATCATCATTTTTTTTTCATAATTAAATTTAACTTCAACCTTTTTCAACTTCCTATAATTAGTAAGCTCTCCTTAATACTTTCAAGAAAAACACGCAGTCGCCATTTTTCGTCTCGTATACAAGCGAATCCATATCGCCAAGTGCAAAATCTATTTTACGCTCATCTCCTTAACTCCAAACCCCAATTCATCACACATTTCAATCTAATTTTTCAACAGGCCCCTTGGGCTACTACTTCAAGAATGCTCAAGCAGTGGTCATCTTCTCGACTCACATGACTTTTCGTTCCATTTCTCTATGGAATACCTAGACAAAAACATCTTTCAAATCCCTTCCCAACAATCCTAGCTATATATAAAAAACATGAGCATGAAGTTTAGAAACTGCCTTGCAACAATACTGGATTACACAAAATATATCATTCCGAAAAAATGTGCGGGCATCTCTGAAAGCAAAAGTACATTAATTAACTAACATGTACAATAGTTCTACTAATTGAAGAAAAATAAAAAGGGAAGAAAGAAATGTTCATTTTGTTAATTCATTAATTGTCTCTTATTTCTTCTCATCTTCCCATCGTCGAGTTGCTCTTTCCCTTTGTTCACTATTTTTTTGTGAGTTTCATGTATATATCTATTATTATTTTTGTTTTCTCTTAAATTTGTGTAAGCACTTATGTCCTTGGGTTTATTTTCGTTGACTCTCCTTTTTTTTCATAATTTTTTTTTTCGTTCCCCTTTTCAATTTTCATCATTTTTCTTTGTTATATCAATCAATAGGAATAAAACAAAAATAGAGCCTACAAAACATACCGTAATTGACCTTTTTTTTCAATTAGTTTTTTTTAAATTCGTCCGTGTTTTTTTCTCCGTAGTTGTGGCCGAGTGTCTAGTGGTTGTCGTGTGTCCGTGGTATATTTTTAGAATGTGACTGGATGTCACTTGGTTGCTTTTGTTGGCATCGTAGATCGCCTAATGGTTCGGGGTTTTTTTTGTCTTTATGACCGTCGCGTTATGTGTCCTTGGTATATTCTTTTTTGAATGCGACTGGTTGGTTCTGTTGGCGTCTTAATCATCTAGTGGATTTGTTTGTCGTTGTTTATGATGACACAGGTTCATACTAAGTTCATGCGGAACTCAGTGGTCAGAACGGCATCAAAAGGGATTATGTTACGTTATAGGGTATCATCAAACCCCATATACGCAACCGAGTTGTGTGTTGTACTGGTGTGTAAAGTTGAAACTCGTCGGATATCGCTTGGGGTTCATTTTCCGTTCGTGTGCCGTGGCTTTGCTGAAAGGAACTGACATGAAAGTCGACTGGTTCATTGAGAAAAACGAAGTCCGATTTTAAATATTATGTTCGTTGTTTATTCGATTTTGCTCGTAGTGACGCTCTGGGAATCTGCACTGTAAGATACGTGATACTACAAAATCTAATACCAACACTCTTTGTAGGTTAAAGTTCTCATTCAAAATATTGTTGAATTTTGAGTTGTCAAACAATGTCAACAAACAGACAAAGTACTACTGCTCTTTTAAACTCTGTAAGTTGCATGTATCTCATATTTTTTCACACCAAAAAGCTGTGCAGCTCTAGAAACACTGACCGTGCCCCCTGTGGAGGGGGGCGACGAGGCCGCGGACATGTGACCAGATCCAGCATTTTTGTGATGGCTGGGCTTTTCTAAGAGTCAATATTTGGCTGACTCTGGCAGTAAAAAAGATGATTTTATGGGCCGACTGAATAGGCCACCACTGCCCTGACAACGGCTAGGGCAAAGCCAGCAGAACGACGTCTTCACTTTGAGGTCCGTGTGCGAAAAAGTTGTTGTTTGAAAGGGGCCACTGCTGCCTGCTGGCAGCCAGCCAAAAGGTGGAAGCCCCTTTGAAGAGTCGTGTCTGCTTCAACAGCTGATGAAAAAAGAGGGCGATGATGGTTTCGAACTTCGTAATTTTAACCCGTGTAATTTTTCTGATACAGGGTAAGTAGAATTTTAGGGAAAGGAAGGCAAATAAAATTTTCCTTAGTGCAACATAGATTTAACCGCCTAGCCATGAATACGGACTATCATCCAAGGCCTTCTACCTTTTTTTAATCAAGCGCGTGGTTACAAAACCTAAGTTTGAATCCCTTTCTGTTTTGTTCATTTTTCCTTCTCATTCGTCCTTATAACGGGCGGAAAATTTCTGTGTGTCTGTGTGTGTATAATCGATCATCACTAGTGTAATGTTTATATATGTATGCTTAATATCAATAAACATGCTGAAGCAGAAGCTACCCAACAACCCCCATTAACGAGCCCCGTTTCCGGTATCGGAAACGAGGGCCCACAGGGAGCTGGGAAGGGACCACGGGCGATTGCCCTGAACGCATGTCCTTTTATTCTTCTTCATTCATAAACACAGCTAAATACGGTTCTAACCAAATGCATTTAACAACACAGCTAAAACAGAAAGCTAACAAACAAACAAACAACAAAGACGTAACAACTAGTAGCGTCAAATATCAAGGATCCGTGACCGTTGTCTGGGGAACTAGGTTTGAAAGTCATTTCGTTATTTGTAAGAGAAAGGTGATTGTATACAATAAAATTTGAATTCTGTGACAATTTCTCAGTTGAAACAGCTTAACACATTCTATTTATATTCTGAGCTTTTACGTAATTGGGATTGCATATTTACTTAAATAAGCCGTCATTTTTTTTACGGGAATGATATACTAGTATAATAAAGAGTTGGTGTGCCGTGTAAGTCAAGCATATTTAGTGTGCCATCATGCAAAATAGTTTGAGAAACACTGAATGGTCTCAACTGATCGGCGAAGAGCATAAGAGCAGAGTTACCAGATATTTGTAGACATAATACTACTGCAACAAAGACAAAATGGCCAAAATGGCCAAATACCAAAATTGTTTATAAGACATTGCAAGACTGAAGACAACACCAAAAGTAAGGGTTTATTAAAAATACTACTGCAACAAAGCCAAAATGGCTAAAAATGGCCAGAATTGTTTATAAAACATTGCAATACTGAAGTAAACACCAAAAATAAGAATTTATTAAAAATACTACACCAAAATTAAGAATTTATTGGCTAAAAATGGCCAAATGCCAGAATTGTTTATAAAACATTGCAATACTGAAGTACACTCCAAAAATAAGAATGTATTCAAAATACTACTGCAATTTGTTGCAGGAGCATTTTGAATAAATTCTTAAATTTTTGGCCAAACGCTAAAATTGTTTATAAAACATTGCAATACTGAAGTAGACACCAAAAATAAGGATTTATTAAAAATACTACACCAAAATTAAGGATTTATTAAAAATACTACCGCCACAAAGACAAAATAGCCAAATGCCAAAATTGTTTATAAAACATTGCAATACTGAAGTACACTCCAAATAATAAGAATTTATTCAAAATACTACTGCAATTTGTTGCAGTAGTATTTTGAATAAATTCTTAAATCTTTGGCCAAATGTTAAAATTGTTTATAAAACATTGCAATACTGACGTAGACACCCAAATTAAGAATTTATTAAAAATACTACTGAAACAAAGTCAAAATGGTCAAATTCTAAAATTGTTTATAATACATTGCAATACTGAAGTAGACACCAAAAATAAGGATTTATTAAAAATACTACACCAAAAATAAGGATTTATCAAAAATACTACTGCAACAAAGTCAAAATGGCCAAATGCCAAAATTGTTTATAAAACATTGCAATACTGACGTAGACACCAAAAATAAAAATTTATTAAAATTCAAAATGGCCAAAAATATTAATATGGCCAATCCGAAAAGTTCATGGCCAAATGCTTTTAAAAAAGGCCAGCTTTGTCAAATTTAGCCATAAAATGGCCAACCTGCGTAAAAGACTTGACATTCATATCTAATTAGGTTACAGTTGGTCGTTCTGCTATTGCAAGTGTCAAACATCGCACCCCGACCACTTCTGGATACTTCTGGGTCACATGCACACGCACACACATACACACACACACACACACACACACACACACACACACACACACACACACACCGGCCAACGTTGACTAAATTCAACTCCCACAACAACCTGCTTGGCACGTTTCCCTCGCTGATTACTCAAATACTTTTCACTTTCAAAATACATTTTGCCCTTGCCCTTGCCCCCCTCCCCCGACACGTCACCCTCGTCGTCCCTCCTTCTTCAACCTGTTACTTTACTTCCTTTTCATCTTCTTCTCCCCACGCCCCGTTCTCCCCTTCCTTACACCACTGCTCTTTTGAGGACACACCAACAACACGTAGAAATGCACCAAGCAGTTGGAAACAATCAACTTGCTATTAAATAAACAGGGCGAATAAAACTACATTGAATCATAATAAAATTGTCGTTTCATGAAATGTTGATTTCCTTCCAAGTACATACTCTTGCAGAAAAAAGAAAAGTTTGGTAAAGGTATACATCCGTTAAACAAGTGGAAAGAAATAGAAACAAACTTTGGTAAAGATCTATATCCGTTAACCAAGTTGAAAAAAAAAAGAAACAATCTTTGGTAAAAGATTTACATCCGTTAACCAAGTGGGAAAGAAAATTAAAACAATTTTTGGTAAACGGATGTAGACCTTTACCAAAAATTGTTTTTTCAGGGTTTTTTTTCCCACTTTGTTAATGGAGGTAGTCCAAAAATTGTTTCAATTTTTCCCCACCTGGTTAAGGGATGTAGATCCTTACCAAAAATTGTTTCTATTTTTTTCGTCTTGGTTAACGGATGTAGAAATTTACCAAAAATTGATTCTATTTTTTCCGACTTGGTTAACGGATGTAGATCTTTACCAAGTTCTAAGTTTTTCTTAATGTTCACCTACTTTCTAGAAAGTTCCCCCAGGACTTTTTTGTCCACGCCTCCCAAATACACCAGTTCATTTGGTCAATAAGTCATTCCAAGACGCCCTTTGGTATCATTGTACTAGCTGAATTAAATGATTGTTCTTGTTAATATACACTGGTTTATTCGAACTAGTTTTCTCATCTTAGTTGTTATAGTCACAACGTTTCAGTCGTTGTACCCTCTGGGCTCCTTAAGGTGCCTATCGTATTTGGTAACCTCCTTGGAATTTCGAACTGAACTCTTTATTTAATCTACGGGGCGAATAAATAGTGGCCATGCTGTCCTAAGTGACATTTTACATTGATTGGTATTTAGAAAATCGCCATTTAAGTTCAAGTGAGTTCTTAGTTGCTTAGAGAATGTTCGTGAGTTGTGTGAATAGTTGAATGGATGTTGCATAGTAGCATTGTGGAGTGTTGATGTGTTGGTGTGTGACGTGTTGGTGTGTTGGTGTGCGTGTTGGTGTATTGATGTGCGTGTTGGTGTTTTGATGTGTGACGTGTTGGTGTGTTGGTGTGTTGGTGTGTGACGTGTTGGCATGTTGGTGTGCGTGTTGGTGTGTTGATGTGTGACGTCTTGGTGTGTTGGTGTGTGACGTGTTGGTATGTTCGTTTGTTTGTATGTGACGAGTTGGTGTGTTGATGTGTGACATGTTGGCATGTTGGTGTGCGTGTTGGTGTGTTGATGTGTGAAGAGTTGGTGTGTTGGTGTGTGACGAGTTGGTATGTTAGTGTGCGTATTGGTGTGTGACGTGTTGGTGTGTGACGTGTTGGTATGATGGTGTGACAGTGTTTCACTTGTTGGTGTGTTTGTGTGTGACGTATTGGTGTGTGTGTGTGTGTGACATGTTGGTGTATGTGTGTGCGTGCGGGAGCGAGAGAGAGAGAGAGAGAGGTGGGAGAGAGAGTCGTGTTAGTGTAAGTAATGGAGACAATATGGGGGTGGAAAAGTCTCCAGTGACCGTTATCACCACAACTAATACAAAGCAGATGATTGTTTTCTATAGAGGAGTAATAGACTCGAAAAGTAGGTTCTTCAAAATCAGTCTCCGCAACATCTTTAATTGATCCAAAAATGAATAATTGGACTTGAACGCCAATTAAAAGGGTGACGTCGTTTCAATCCAATATACGAGTGACTTTCGTCATCAGACTTCCGGTCTTCAATCAGTGAGAAGAAGGCGTTCGACACACTTTTTTTTTTATTCAAGTGGAGATGCCGAACCTTTGACTCCATGATTAAACCAATCATATCAATGGCCGCCAACAAACAGGCAGGTGGTCTTTCCTCAAAAAGTTCTCATCAACTTTGACTCATAAATGTATCACAAAAAGTAGCTCTAAACCAGGGCCAGACTTGCTCCCAAATACATCTGCTCATTTGGTCAATAAGTGATTCCAAGACGCCCTTTGGTGTCAATGTAGTAGCAGAATTAAATTATTGTTCTACACTGGTTTATTCGAACTGGTTTTTTCTCATCTTAGTTGTTATAGTCACAACGTTTCAGCCGTTGTACCCTTTGGACTCCTAAGGTGCCTATCGTATTTGGTAACCTCCTTCGAATATCGAACTGGACTCTTTATTTAATCTACTGGGCGAATAAATAGTGATCATGCTGTCCAAAGTGACACTTTACATTGATTGGTATTTAGAAAATCGCCATTTAAGTTCAAGTGAGTTCTTGCTGGGCCCTGCATGGGCGTCCGCTTCCACATTTCCAGGTGGGTGGGGGCAAAATATATATTTCCAGGGGGGCAAAATATATATTTCCAGGGGGGCAAAAGATATATTTCCAGGGGGGCAAAAGGATATATTTCCAGGGGAGGCAAAAGGATATATTCGGAAAATATATACCATCTTTTTATATGGGTATGTTGGGGTTACAATTGTACAGCACCATTATCCATTATTGACTATAAGGTTCCAACTTTCAAACCCCCTCACCCTAGGAGAGAAGCCCTGATCAAATGGGAACATCAAGTGGGGGTTACATAAAACAATTGTACTGCACCATTATCCCTTATTGACTATAAGGTTCCAAATTTCAAACCTCCTCACCCTAGGTGAGAAGGCCCGATCAATGTAAACACCAAGTGGGGGTTACATAAAACAATTGTACAACACCATTATCCTTTATTGACTATAAGGTTCCAGCTTTCAAACCCCCTCACTCTAGGTGAGAAGGCCTGATCAATGGGAACATCAAGTTGGGGTTACATAAAACGATTGTACAGCTCTATCCATAAAACAATTGTACAGCACCATTATTCCTTATTGACTATAAGGTTCCAACTTTCAAACCCTCTCACTCTAGGTGAGATGACCAGATCCGGGGGGAGGGCAAAATGCCCTGTATACCCCCCCACCCCCAGCCGACGCCCATTGACCCCAGGTTCACAGTCCAGGTCTGTAGAATCGTAGTGACATAAATAAAGTTTATTATAGACTTTATGTCTCTGTGATAGAATGAATGTTATGCTGTTCTATTAATAATTAACATATTATTAAATTCAATCAGTGCAGGATTAACGAGCCCCGAAATTTCAGAGGCCCCGCGCTAAATATTTGTGTAGTATTATACCGATCTCTGTTTCTTCTCGCCGATCACTTTGAGGCATCGAATTCGGCTTCAATTAATAATTCTAAACGAGTAAAGTGTTTCCACATAAGTGATGGTAGTAATTCAAAAGTCAACTCTTCTTCCTCCTCTTACTCCCCCTCCATCCTTCCTTCACCCGTTTTTCTTTTTCAATTACATTTATGTATACGCTCATGACTATCCACATGGTAATCTTCAAAAGTTCTCAATGAAGTTCGGTGAAATTCTGTGGAGGGGTGGACAATAGGGTACGAGAGAACCGATTAAATGTTGGAGTGGATCCATCCACAATTACCTCCCCTACGTTGTTATATGTCCAAACCACATAATATCGCCAAATCCTCTGGTCTGTCCGCAAGATATCTCCGAAAGTTATCAATGGATTTTAATCAGATTTTGTGGAAGGGTGGACAATTGTCTATGGAAGAACTGATTAAAAGGTTCTCGCACGATCAACGGAGTTAAGCAACATCACACCCGGTCATTACCCCGATGGGTGACCACTTGGGAATACCTGGTGCTATAAGAGGAAATGGTGAAGTGAGTGACGCCACTTCAGGTGCTATTTCACATATTGCTAGTCGAAACAAGAGAAACTTGCGATAAGGGAAGCCTAGACATGAACTTCTCTCGCCTTTTGTTTGATCATTAAAAAGTCCGATTTAAAAAAAACAAAACAAAAAACAAGCCTGAATGCTGCTGGACACAAACTAAGGAGTCAATTTATCAGAAACTCACATTGTAAATTGAATCCATACACAAAAAAAAACAAAATATATATATATATGTATATATCTCCTTCATGAATTAAATCCACAATTTTGTCTATAAAGTATACTTGACACTTCCTTGTAAAATCGTGAAATACATATAAATTAATGTTTTATGGTAAAATAAAGTGGATTTTTGAATTCCTCATGTCTGAAACCCATGATTTAGCCTTTTAAACTATTCAGATATATCAACTGGGAGACGAGATATGAAATTCTGTTTTTTTGGTGTATGCTGGCGGCCATTTTGTTTTATGCAAATGAGGTAGTTCTTCCCAACTTTTTTCTTGAGAACATCTTTTTTTTTCTGAAAGTGGACATCTTAAGTGTAGAATCATGGTGGGGGTGCACGGTAGCCCCTGCTGGTCCCAGGTCTATTAATCCTAGCACAAACGATTCATAAAACATAATTAGTTCTTATAGCACACTCAAAGACCAGAAGGAAATAACAACTAAAAACAAGCAAGATATCCTGACCGAAATCCGCTCCCAGGATGCCCAGGATGCCCAGGACGCAATAAAAGAAATCGATTAAAGGAGAACTGAGTCACTTGAAATCCAGCGTTTCCTCTCTGTCGACATTGCTTCCTGTTGCCATAGAAACGCGTAGAAGACCAATCAGGAAAGTGGTCAGGGTCGTTCCACATTGGGGGATCGGAAACGAGGCAAATGAGCACTTACGATTGCTTTGCGGGGTGGGGGAGTGGGGGGGGGCTGTTGTATTATACCAATCTGTTTTTCTCCTGCCAATATGAGAGAGATGACTGAGAAGAAGATAACGTCTCCTTCCGGGGCTGCAGGTTGACGGGAGCTGAAAATTCTGTGGAGGGAAACTAATTTCGGATAAATGGGTTCTCCCACGTAGGTGGAGAGAAAAGACGACACACTGAAATATTTCCATTTTAAAATCTGCGGTTCGCTTTATTCCCGTCGATATAGATTCGATTCCGGGCCGGTTCGCTGATCACTTTGAGGCATCGAATTCTGCTTCAGTTAATAATTCTAAACGAGTAAAATGTTTCCACATAAGTGATGGTAGTAATTTTAAAAATCAAGGCTTCTTCCTCCTCTTACTCCCCCTCCCCCGCCCCTTCCTTCACCCGTCCGGGCAAAGAGGGAAGCTCCTTAGCTTGTTGACCTGCTGCCTGTCTGTCGGATTCTAAACTGCTTCTAACCTGCTCTCTCCTCCCTCACCCCTAACTGGCAGTGGAGCCAAGTCCTTTCTCGTCCGACCCGTCGCTCGTGGGATTCAGATTTGCCTGATTCTCAACTGTCCCCGATTTGAAAATCACGGCCCCTTAAAAAACCACTCCGATAATCTGACATGGGTCTTTGGTCACGTACACCCTGGTAAATCTGACATGGGCCTTTGGTCACGTATGCCCCAAAACACACGAACACAGAGTGCATTTCATTACAGGGCTAAACGAACTAAACCAACGGAAGTTTTAAATTGTTATTTAGTTTATTTCTGGTAAAATCCTACTTTATTTACATACTTTAAATTAAAACAAGTCAATGACCCGTCTTGTATAATGCCGGTATTTCTTCTCGTCGATGTGAGAGGTGAGACGTCTCGTCGTTGGGTTCTACCTTTACGGGAGCGAACATTCTACGGAGGGAAAATAAACTCGGCGAAAAGAGCTCTCTCACGTGTATGGATAGAAAGACGACAAAATTCATTATTTTCAATTGAAAATATGGTTTCGTTTTATTCCCGTTCATAGCTTCGATTCGGGGCCGATTCGCGGATCACTTTGAGGCATTGAATTCTGCTTCAGTTAAAATTCTAAACGAGTGGTCACTTTATTGAATGACTACCAGTGATGGTAGTAGTTCAAAAAGGGTGAAGAGAGAAGCTTCTCGCTTGTTGACCTGTTGCTACTGTCTGTCGGACCCTAACTAATCTTGAACTGCCGCCCGATTTTAAATCGACGTCCTAAAAAACCCGGCGAAGCTGATTGGTCGGACGTATTCCCTTTGTTCTGACTTCGTCGGCCGTTTGACCTATTTTCTAACCAATGGAAGATTATATGGCCTTTTGGTCACGTATCAATCTAGTATCTCCCCAAAACATGCGAACACACGAACACACACAACCAGAGTGTATTTCATTACATAAGAGACAAACTCTGATTCCAACGCAATGCGTTGTGGAGTGTGAAGATCACGGCATGACACGCAAAGCATCCTGATCATCCGTTGCATCCTGGTTTGTTTCTAGCCATCTTATGTTTTGCCGCTGGACAGGCATGGGAACTGGAATTTAATCTTAAAACTAGAGAGCGTACAACAAAAAGTAACCAAAAATTGATGATATTGCGTTTTGGTCACGTACTCCCAAAAACGCACCGTGATTACTCAACAACTGTCCATTGGATGAAGTTGAAATTCACTATATATATTAGTCAGCACACAAGGCATTGTAGTGTTGAGTTTGAAGTTCTTTGGATCAGCGGTTCTCGAGATATCTAATAAAAAATAAATAAAATTTCAAGTTTATAAATCTTTATTCATAGTGTCTATAAATTATCTCCCTTGACTTCCTTCAGCATTATCTAAATTTAGATATAAAATCAGCTGGCAACACTCAAGAAATCCGAGTGTGATGGGTTAAACAGAAGTTATGTTTAAAGGGGGTAGCCCTTATAGCACATGGCCCGGGTGTTTCTGTGGCTTTGTCTTGTCGGGTTTAGATTTGGTGAGAAGTGGAAGCCACATCGGGTTGAAATCCGCACTTGTCTGGCTAATGCATTTAGTCGACATTTTGCTGTGAGCTGCCTCTTTGATTTTTCTCTGCTTCCAACATCGTTCTCTGTCAATAATCCGGACTTCCTCCCAAACGACAAGACAAAGACACAGAAACATCCGAGCCATGCGCTATAAGTTTACAACACACAAATAACAAGAAGAAGAACCATTTGAATTTCAGAGATGTTTTGAGGCCATATGGGATAATTAGTTTAATTACACGTTCTGTAAATCTTAAAGCTAGTTTTTGAAAAAATAAGGAACACATATTTATTACTAAATAAGGCGGAGGGGCTGAATATGAAAATATAAGTGTATTTACTTGTGTCACGTCTGCGTAAAAAAGCGAAAACACGGCCAATTTCCAAAAGGAGAACGATTTGAAAAGGTTATAGTTAAAGTCAAGGTTATATAAGGTTATAGACAAGTCTGGACACATAGGAAATATCACTATTTATAACTGACTATATTTGTTGTGGAATGGTTTCCTCGTTCACTAGACCTTAGCCCCCTTGACTTCTTTTTCTGTGGTATGCTAGAGAAGGTGTACTCAATGAAAAATAAAGATACCTGAGGGAACGCATCATAAATGAATGTGCTCAAATTGACTGAAATGTGGCGATAATGCATCGGGTTCATGTGAATCTCGCAAAGCGCATTGAACTTTGTATCATAAATGGTGGAAAGCACATTGAAGATGTTATTTATTAATATTTCAAATATTTCAATTAAATAAAATGTTGTTCAAATTCTTTTTATTGAAAATAAGCGTTTGTATGTGAAATGTGTCGTCTGCTATCACAATTGACGCCGTTGATTTCTCAGATTAAATATGAGTTTGTCGAAAGAAAAAAGGATTGAATTGGTATTTCTCAGTGAACGTGAAGGGTGGTCATATCGAAAGATAGCAGATGATTTTAATGTGCTCAAATTGCCGGAAATGTGGAGTTAATGCATCGGGTTCATGTGAATCTCGCAAAGCGCATTGAACTTTGCATTACAAATGGTGGAAAACACATTGAAGATGTTATTAATATTTCAATTAAATAAAATGTTGTTCAAATTTTTTTACTGAAAATATGCATTTTGCCTCTGTTTCCAGACTTTAGGGACACCTGTATAGTAAAATGAAAGTACCCTTCTTCTTTTAAAAACAAACAAACTTAGAATTGAGTCTGTGTAGTCGTCTGCCGTAAACCCCCGCTGTTAGTTGTGGTCGGTGTTATCTTCTAGCTTGGAGTTTATAAATAAATACATTGCCCACCGCGATCGTTTACAAGGGCGTCGTTCATTGAATCCAACTTCGTATCCGATAACATTTCTGAACAGCGTTGCCAAATAGTTGGAGATGTTTATGGCCAAAAACAGTCAAAAGTGGCCAGTAATGGCCAAAATACCAAAATTCTTTATAAAAGCAATTATTTTATTTATTTTTTACAAAATGACGTATTGGAAATCTTCATTATTATTACTATTAATATTACTATTACTATTACTACTACTACTACTACTACTAC
>VCCN01003206.1:1274367-1288040 GCA_006491835.1 Architeuthis dux
GGCCAGCTGGCCAAGATATCCTGTGCAACTTCTCCCAGCACGAATCCTGAGCATACGACAAGGACCCCCGAAGGGCCGTGTTTCTCTGAACTTCGCAGCCATCGTTTTTTACGAAGAAAAAAAACTCCACTTTGATCTCAGCCAAAGGTTTCGATATCCTGCGCAACTTTTCCCAGGACATATCCTGAGCATGCCACAAGGACCCCCGAAGGGCCGTTGCTCTCTGAACTTCGAGGCCATGACGGTTTAGAAGCACAGCTACTCCACTTTGATCCTAGCCACAGCCAAGGTATCCTGCGCAACTTCTCCCAGGACGATACCCGAACTTGCCACAAGGACCCCCGAAGGGCCGTTGTTTTCTGAACTTCGAGGCCATAGCGGTTTCGAAGCAAAGATTCTCTTTATTCGCCTCTCCATGACGGTAAATTATGACATGAAGTCTTTTTTAATGTGGGGTCCTGAAATCGAACGTGTATGCTGAGGGGGGAGAATCCCAAATCCCTGTCACTGAGTCAAATGCCCCGTGGACCGGGATAGGTCAAAATCTTCTCAGGACGAATCCCGAGCGTGCTGATGGTGATCGTCTCCCGACCAGCTGACCAAGATATCCTGTGCAACTTCTCCCAGGTATCCAAATATATCCGAGCATGCCACGAGGACCTCCGAAGGGTTGTGGTTCTCTGAACTTTGAGGCCATGGTGGTTTCGAAGCACATATACTCCACTTTGATCTTGCCAGTTGCTGGTCTTCGGATTGCTGCTGCTGCTGAACACTGGGCTGGTGTTGGGGGATTCTGGTTGATGTGCTGGCAGCAGAGAGGCTGGTCTTCGGGCCAGGGGTGTGGTTGTTTGTTGGCCTGGTGGCAGCGGATGAACTGTTCTTTGCTGGACTTCCCCTTCTCACGACCATACTCCACCGTACATTATCGGATTTCTGGATTTGGGCGGGAGCCTATGGCCTTGATGTGGCTGGCCTTGATGCGGCTGGGTTGTGGCTGGTCTGTGTTGATTTTGGGCAAGCTGCTGTGATGTGTCCGGGCTGCTTGAAGTTCCAGCAGTGTGGCCGGCATCCTTCCACAACCACCAGCACGTGACTGCCCTGGAAGGCTATTATGTCGGAGATGGCTCTGAAGTTGGCCCTGTTCACCGAGATGTACAGGGTGTAGTCCCCGATCTGGCATCCAGTTACCCTCTCGACGGTGCCGAATTTCGATTTCGATGCGGCCCTGGTTCAGCAGGGCGAGACCGCCGAAGACTGATTCTCTGGTCTGGCCTTTGTATTCGGTCTGGAGTCTGAGGTTTTTTGTCCTCATCTCCATTCCTGCCATCCTTATGCGGTCCTCAGTGGTGTCTAGAAGGGCTTCCCACGTTGCGAAGCTCCTTCGTATCAGGTGTTTGGGGACCAACTTCTGGCCTTCCAGGGCCTCCATGACTGCCTCCCTATCGGCGCGTACTATTTTCTTCGTTGAAACGTCGGATGCTACTAGGGAGATGAGTCTGGGGGCAATGATCACCAGATCCTCGGGGACTACGAGTATCTCGTTTTCTTTGTAGTACTTCCTACTACTGGAGCCAGCTTCCCTTGCTCCACAGCTAGATTTGCATAAAAAGAATGGCCGTGCTGCCGTCGCCCAGGTGTTTGTGGTTTGGTTGACTTGGGCTGTTGAGACCTCATCAGTCGTGATATTGCTGTCCCCAGGGCTGCTGTAGGCTGTCGGGTTCTTGTCATGGCTAGTCTGTCTGGGGTGCTTCGAGGGCAGAGCTCCTTCGTTGGTCTCTGGAGCTGGTATGGTGATCAGATATGTTTCTGGTTTCAGTCCAGAGCTCCGCAACCACTAATGGCTCAGTTTTTTGTCAACATCAGGGTCCTGTGCTCGTAATGGGTATCGTACATGTAAGGGTTTTTCCTGCCATTCGTTTTTCAGCTTGGTTAGGTCTTTAGCTTTTGAGATTTCTTGCCTCCTTTGTTGGTATTCCTCTACCTATTTCACCCTGATCGCTTAGGTGTATATCTCGTTTGAATCTTTGGCTTTCTTTAGTTATTGAGTGTAGCGTTTTAGTTTATTCATGCTGGTAGACTAGCTTTAACGGTAATTTGTCAACTTCCGGTATCTTTCAAGCCATATGGCTGTGGTCTTGTATGCAATCTCTAGTTGGATAAATCATCTACCCCCTCCTGTCCAAGGCAGGTTCAATTGATCTATATCTGCTTTGGGGGATGCATGCTATACATGGTTAGGTAGTGCTAAGGTGTTGATAGTTTCAAACCTATTTTATGCATTTAGCTCAGTTTTGTTTATTGCCCTCACCCGTCTAATACATTCCTTTCATTGATTCCTAGGTATTTGTATACATCGTCCTGATCCAGTACACGGATCCCGGTTTCCTTATCTAGTTCTATAGCCGTTGTCTTTACCAGCTTCCCACTTTTAAATGTTGCCTTAGCACATTTGTCTAGGCCAATTTCCATAGTGATTTTTACTGTTGCTAACATGTCTTCTAGTTCATTATTATTTTTGGCAAACAGTTTCATCCATCCCTCATCCATGTAGAACAATTGTCTAATAGACTTACTTAGTATGTGATATCCATACCCTAAGTCATTTAGTTCGTTTGGGAGAGGTATCAATACAGAATAATAGGGGTCAGAGAGAGTCTCCTTGGAATATTCCACTGTTGATCTGCAAGTTATCGCATCTAATTCCACCATTGGTTGTGGATTAAGGTAGTATTCCATTTATTCATACTGGCTTTTAGAAGAGAGGGAGAGATTTTCAGTAATTCTAGTGACTTTATGATCCAATCTTGCGGTACACTATCAAAAGCTTTATTATAGCCTATCCATGCAGTGCTTAGGTTCTTATGCTTTGAACGGCGGTGTTCCAGTAACATCTTGTTGATCAACAAGTGATCTTTCCAGCCGTAAGCAATTCTTTTGCATCCTTTTTGCTTTTCAGGGAGTATGTTATTAGTTTCAAGGAATTGCTACGTTTTTTCAGTTAAGACTGATGTGAGCATTTTGTATGTTGTGGATAGATATTGTGATTGGTCGGTAATCTGAGGGGTTGGCAGTTGTAATGTTTATGTATGTATATGTATGTTAAATCAATAAGTAATGTTTATGTATGTATATGTATGTAAAATCAATAAACACGCCGAAGCAAGCACCCAGCAGCCCCCATTCCGTTTCCGGTCCCAGAAACGTGGACCGGAAGTGGGAACGGGGAAGGCAATAGCCCTGAGTAACACGTGTCTTTGTTCCGTTATTTGTACAGTTCTGAACCAAACGCGTTCAGGCTAATCACAGGTAAAACAGAAAGAACCACAAAGCAAACAAAAGCACTAAATACAAGACGACATTATAGCAGGGTCATCAGTTTGGGGGAGTAGATAAGTAATACCTTGGTTTAGCCATTCTGGGTTTTACTGTGGGTTATTGATGGCAGTAGATAACAGATCTGCTAATGGTTTCTACATAGATGGAAAAGCATTTAGGCAGAAGTTAGGTACCTTATCTATTCCAGGGGATTTCCGTTTCTGTGATTTTCTAAGAGCTTGTTGTACATCCTCGACATCCATGTTGACCCATTCCTGCTCCTCTATCTCGCTGTATTTCTGTTCGGTGTTTTTAATCCATTCTGCGTTCCTGTCATAATCCTTTTCATTTGCCCATAACTTATTCCAGAACAACCTCACTTCTTCACTTGATGGTATTTTTTCTACAGGCTTTCCTGGTGAATTATTTCTTGTTAGTTTGAAGGTGTTATTTTCTTTGTAAAGATTGCTTCTTTTCTCGTATCTTCTCTTTCTTTGAACTTTTAGCTTCTTGTGCTTTTAGCTGTTGTTGTTGTTGTTGTTATTGTTATTGTTATTATTATTATTATTATTATTATTATTATTATTATTATTATTATTACTATAATAATAATAACCGCCACCAGAACCACTACTACCACTCTCTATAGCACTGGAAATGCCAGAAGATCATTCGAGTGTGACGACTGACCTCATGTTTCTCAAAGCAAGGCAAATTTTAACCTACAAAAAACGTTTCTGAGATATTTCATATCGATTAAAAATAAGATGTTGTCTCCATTAACTTTATTGCTTCTGTTGTTTAAATATTTTAAAATAAGTAAAAACGAACAAAAACAGAACAAAACAAAAACATTTTCCATGTTATGTATATTGATATATTTATATTGGTTGTTACTTATCTATCTACTATCTATCTATCTATCTATCTATCTATCTATCTATCTAATGAAGTTTCAAAATCATTGATATAAACAATATTTCAGTGCACACCGTTAAACGAAAATGTAAAACATAATTTTTATTTCAACAGTAGACCAAGTGTTTCTTCTCAATTCTGGTTGGAGTGTTAATATAACCTAAATCTTCCTGATGCGGTTTTTTTCTGATTTAGTGGGTTATTCATTAAACTATTCATAAATTAATGCTTTTATTGGGAGACTTTATAGACCAAGTGTTTATTCTCAATTCTGGTTGGAGTGTTAATATAACCTAAATCTTCCTGATGCGAGTTTTTTCTGATTTAGTGGGTTATTCATTAAACTATTCATAAATTAATGCTTTTATTGGGAGACTTTATACCACATACTGAAGTCCATTGCCCCTTGCTTAAAATTAATAATTCAGATTTTGTTTGTGTTTTTTTTTCTGCATCAGAGTTTACTGTTTCGTTTGAAAGGGAGTTTTAGTATGAAAGGGATCTTGATGTCAAGAGTCTGTCTCTAATACCAGGGTGATGGTGTATCTGGTATGTGTGGCAGTCACCTCTGTTTATTGTTCTTAGTGTTTTTTCTTCATGTATGTAGTAATTATTAAAGTAAATAAGTTGCGTTACTACTTGTAATATTTGTGTGAAGTTGGGCAGAAGAATACAGAAGAACACCTTACATTTATCTTCATTATAAGCTAAGGTAAGACCACGATCCCCTTACAGTGCATGTATTTTTGAACGTATGTTATTTTCTTAAATAAAGGCGTTTTTCTTATTATTATATACATTACTCCACTGACTGTAATTCCTCTCCTGGCATCCAAGTGTCCCCTGTTTGAGAATCACTGCCTTAGAAGTTATAATAGGTCCATTTAATTCATAAGTTCTGTTTGCATGGGGTCCGCTGGTGCGGGTGAAAATGGGACATTACCCCCACGCTATATCAAGCCTTCTCTCCTGGGGTGAAGTGGTTTGAAAGTTGGAACCTTATAGTCAATAAAGGATATTGATGCAGTACTATTGTTTCATGTAACCCCAACTTAGTGCACCCGTATAAAAAGATGGTATTATTCTTTGCTGCTAACAGGGTTGCAGCGAAGTTTTATTCCGAATATATCCTTTTTCCTACCCCTGGAAATATATTCTTTTGCACCCCCTTGGAAAAGTGGCAGCGGACGCCCATGTCTGTTCGGTAATTTGATAGGTCAGAATTAGCTATTTTGGCTGTTTGTTCCATAGAAACAGCTTCCCTTGTCCTAAGTGCAGAAAGGTCTACCCATCATGGATTGGGCTCCACAGCCACCTTGGAGACTGCAGAAAATAGACAGACTCTCGTCCATCCTCCCCTGATTCTAGTAAGCGAGGTGTGAGTCAACGACAACAATCCATAGAACCAGCTGTGCTGATCGTATACATTTCATATACAAGGCAGATTCTGTATCAAAACAAACACTAGCAGTACAATTATGATACTGGCTGTAAGTGTTTATTTGTGCAACAAAATGTTATTTTTTACCTATGCCAACACAATCGGAGAGGCATATATATTCGCTTACGTATTTCCGTCTGTCTGCCTGACCTTCCACACGATATCTCCAAAAGTACTACATGATTTTCAATGGAAATGGCAATGGGGTAAGGAAGAAGTGAGTAGATTTTGGGGCGGATCCAGGAATTTCCTTTTGATATTTTTCATTTTCTCATACATTCATGTATTCGATCATGTCTGTCCACAGAATATCTCCAAAAGTTCTCAATGAATTTCAATGAAATGTTGTGACAGGGGGTAGGAACATCGGCTAACGAAGAGCGATTAAACTTTGGGGCGGATCCAGGCACAGCTGTATATATGAACTTATTTTCATTCAGTTTTAGTGACAAAAGCGTTGACAGGGGTATGCACTCTCTAAGTGCTTTCTAGTTGTTTTGAGTGGATTTTGTCTTCTTGCGTAGCATTACCATTAGGGTCATTGTTAGCCATTTTATGCCCATTTAAATGGCTAAAATGGTTAGATTAGTCTTTAAATTGCTAGATTAGTCTTAAAATGGCTAGATTAATCTAAAAATGTCTAGATTAGTCTAAAAATGGCTAGATTAGTTCTTTAAAAATGGTTTAAAAAGGCTGCATTAGACTTGAAGAGGAGGGGGGGGCTGGAACCCCAACCCCTATCTCGGCGATTAGTGACTCCTCACGTGGCTGAATCCTTCACTTTTACAAAGGAATCTTTTAAATTTATACATGCAGCTATTTGACAAGTTTTGAATCACCGTAGCCACGATGACCGACCCGACCGACCAACCAACCAAGGGGCGAGGTATTCTTCCCTTTTCACTTACCGGACACACCATTTGGCCTAGGATCTTGCAAATCCGCATGAGTACTCCACTAGACATCTAAAACAGATTTTTGTTCAATTGATGTTCTTGAGAAAAATCATAGTATAACAATTATTTTAACGTTAAGATTTAACATTAAACTTTCACGATAAATGAACATAATTTGATGTAGTTATTAAACAGTTTTTTTTATATACTTGAATATACTTGAATGTACTTGAAATAGGATTTTTTGTAGTTCATGGCTGTGTCCTCTGGTTTTACTGCACATAGATGAAGTCAGCATTTTCTTATCAGGGCGGTTTGAGCAATGAATATCAGTATCCACTCTATGTATGTTGTTCCAGATTCTATAGACCTCTAGTAGGTCAGCACGTTTTATTCTGTATTCAAGGGTCTCTAGATTAAGTTGTTTTAATCTTTCAATGTAGGATAAATCTCCCAATCTCGGAATGATCTTGGTGGCTCTCCTCTGAACTCTTTCTATGGCTTCTGAGTTCTTATGTAGCCGAGTGTTCTATTTGCTGAGTTGTCTATATAAACGCCAATATCTTTCTCCACTGTAGTTTCCTTCAGTGTGTGTTGTGTCCCGTCATCTTTAATTGTTGGATTGTATGTGTTTGATCATTTTAGAGACTATTATTTTTTCCAGTATTTTGCAAATAATAGCGGTTAGAGAAACAGGACTGTAGTTCCCTGGGTCACTTCTATCACCTTTATTGTGTTGCTAGTTCACTTGATGATATACTCTTTAGTATATGCTAGTGAGTGGAAGGACTAATGTGTCTGCCATCATTTTCAGTAATCTCGGGTATCAAGACCTGGAGATTTGTTGGACTGTAATTTTTTAGGATCTCCATTACATCAGCATCACTTATAGTGATCTTCAGATATTCAGTCAATATCGATTTGGGAGGTATGTTGGGAACATTAGACAGGTCTTCCTTGGTGAAAGATCTGTAGTATTGCTCATTTAATGTTTCAGCAATTTCCTTATCAGCGGTTTTATAGCTACCATTAATTCTTCGCAGGTTAGGTATGTTGGTTTGGATTTTGTTTGCAGCTCGGAAGTACTTCCATACGCATTTGCGATTGGCTCTGCACTCTTTGACCAGTACTTCTCATATTCTCGTCTCGCAGACTTTGTTGTATGTGCAGCCTGGTTCCTTTTCATGTGGTAATCAGTATATTCTTGCCCTCGCTTTGTGTTAAGGAACCGAATCCAGCTGGATTATTTTGTCTGGATCATTTTCAGAGCTTTTTGGTTTAACCACGGCCGTTTTGGAATTTCATGAATGTTTATTGTCCTGTTTGGGACACAATCATCAACAGCCTCTTGGTACACATTCCCTAGGAGCTCCATGGATTCTCGGGTTGATTTTCTACTTAGTAATGGATTCCAGTGGTTGTTTAACATGTCCATCCTCTTAGGGTAGTCCCCTTTATTGTAATTATATATCACTCTGTTGGTTATTGTAGGTTTCAAGTTTGTGTGTATTTTACATGTGATGGCAATATGGTCGCTCTTTCCGAAGGGAGCATTATGTTTTATCTCCGTTATGCTAGCTTCATGTGTGGAAAACAGGTGATCATTACTTTTTGGACGGTGTACCTCTTCTATTTCGACTGCTTTCTTACGGAACTTTCACTGCATAAATGTAAATACATTTAGGCTGTACGTGTGATAAATTAATTGCTAATTGATGTTTATTTCAATTATCAAATTTGATTTTATTACCCTTTAAAAGCAATGAATGAAAAAATTCAGAAACCCAAAATGGCCAAAATGGACGCCATTTTGTGGCAATAACTCGGAAATCCGTCATATGATCTTTTCAAATTTTTTGGATGGAGATAACATAGAACACGTCTACATATTCCCAAAATCCCAGTTTGTCAATGTAAATTCTGAGGTTAAACCCTAATTGTACTGTACCACAATCAGAAATTAATTCCACAGTCCATAGAATTTGGACTGTGTACTTGAAGTTATCATCGTAAAATGCTGAATACATAGCTTCACGTTTTAGGCTGTAACTCTTTAAGCCCAGCGGATACATATTGGGAACATACACCGTTGGAAAGCTGATGAAATTCCCTTTCGGACGATATACACATATATTTACTTTCATCAATAATTAATTCTAGGATCCATAGACTTTGGACTGTGTACTTGAAGTTTTCTTCGTAAAATGCTGAATACTTAGCTTCACGTTTTAAGCTGTAACTTTTTAAGCCCAATAGATACAAAATGACAACATACCCCTTCTCTTTCCAACGATATATATATGTATATATCTCCTTCATTAACTAAATCCACAATTTTGTCTATAAAGTATACTTGACACTTGCTTTTAAAATCCTGAAATACCTATAAATTAAAATAAAGTGGATTATTGAATTCCTCATGTCTTAAACCCATGAGTACTCAGATATGTCAACTGGGAGACGAGATATGAAATTCTGTTTTGTTGGTGTATGTTGGCGACCATTTTGTTTTATGCAAATGAGGTAGTTCTTCCCAACTTTTTTTTCTTGGGAACATCTTTTTTCTGAAAGAGAACATCCTAAGGAACATTTTGGTACCCTAAAAAGTAGAATCATGGAAGGGGGGTGCACGGTAACCCCTGCTGGCCCTGGTCTATAGTAGTGAGCAGTAAGAGTTTAAGAGTTTGATTGACGTCTTTAGCAAACAGGAATTAAGCAGTTATCCATAGTTACAAATGTTATGATTTCTTTCTTACAAGAAAAGAACGGTTAACCCAGCTAATACTGTTGTAAGACAGCTTAAATAAACATACGTATGGATAATTTTGAACTCCGAGTTTTTCATTTGTGGTTGAAAAAGTGTATTGACCACCAAGTTCCTTGCAGCATCAACAAAACCCAATAGAGCAGATACACAATACAATTACCGTACTGACAAACCTGCGAGGTTACGACACTCAATGAATCAGTCCCATCAAACATTTACCAGTTACAGAGACACAACGCAGTTCCAGAGAGATCAACAACATCGTCAACAACCCATAACGTAACAAGTCTACCAGCATGGATGAACTAAAACGTTACACCCAATAACTAAAGAAAGCCAAAAGTTCAAACGAGATTGATAAATTTGGTAAATGATTGTATGAAACAGCAATTCAAGGAAATAGATATCTGAATGAGTTTATAAATGTAGAAATATATTCTGTAGATACATTTAAAAATATAATATATAATAATTTAAAATTAACACGAGGCACATTCATAATCAATTTATCATAACTAGAGTTATATCCTCTTGACAGATAGATAGCTAGATAGATAGAAATATAAAACTGAGATAGCTAGCTAGCTAGCTAGCTAGCTAGATAGATAGATAGATGGATAGATCTGACTGAGATAGATAGATAGATAGATAGATAGATAGAACTGACTTAGATAGATATAGATAGATGGGTCGAACTGAGATAGACAAATAGACTGATTGATAGAACTGACTTTTATTTCATTTATTTTTTTTACTTATATTTAAATATTTACACAACTGAAACAAGGAAGTCAATGTAGACAAAATCCTTTTTTCAAATTCGCTGTGAAATATCTCCGAAACTATTTTGGTCGGTTTGAATTTGATTTCCTTTCTGAAACATGAGGTCAGTCGTCATACTCCAATGACCCTATGGCATTTCCAGTGCGATGACGTGACGAGTAAAGGAGTAGGTGTGGTGGTGATGATACTACTACTACTACTACTACTACTACTACTACTACTACTAAAAAAATAATAATCGTGCTGTATTACAGAGACTTGCTTTCAATTGATCCAAATTAACTTACTAGTTTGGTAACTCTTCCATATAGCAATGTGAGTTCACTTTTTTAGTCCCCTTGAAAAATTCTGAACAGAATTTTAGAAGGATAGAAAAAAAACTTGCTTTTTTTTTCATTTAACAATTTTATTCTTAAAAAAAGACTTTTTCAAGAAATTTAGCATTCAGAACCACAAAACGTAACTAAATGCATGTCTTGATATGTTGATTGCAAAATATGTGGTTCTTCTTGCGTAATGTTCCTGGTTTTAACACTCAAACACAAGCGATTAGCAGTAAAATGACCGTTAACATGACTGGGTTTTTTTTTACTTATTTTAAAATATTTAAACAACAGAAGCAAAAAGGTTTTTGTCACCGTGTAACTATGTCCGAAGGAGGGTGAAATGAGGAAAAGATGTAAAATCTAAAAAGAACACAGTCTAACATTTGGAAGCGGTCAAGACGAAAAGAAGAAGCAACATCTCTTGTCTATTGACGTCGGCATTTGAAAAAAGGATTTTGTCTCCATTGGCTTCATTGTTTCAGATGTGTAAATATTCAAATATAAGTAAAAAAATAAATGAAATAAAAGTCAGTTCTATCCATCAGTCTATCTGTAAATCTCAGTTAGATCCATCTATCTATATCTATCTACGTCAGTTCTATCTATCTATATATCTATATATCTATCTATCTCAGTCAGATCTATCCATCTATCTATCTATCTAGCTTCCTGAGCCAGTTCACGGATCCCGGTTTCCTTATCTAGTTCTATAGCCGTTG
Organism: Architeuthis dux; assembly: GCA_006491835.1. NCBI lineage: Eukaryota > Metazoa > Mollusca > Cephalopoda > Oegopsida > Architeuthidae > Architeuthis > Architeuthis dux. The sequence goes on from VCCN01003206.1 coordinate 1,285,533, forward strand.
TCTTTACCAGCTTCCCACTTTTAAACGTTGCCTTAGCACATTTGTCTAGGCCAATTTTCATACTGATTTTTACTGTTGCTAACATGCCTTCTAGTTCATTATTATTTTTGGCAAACAGATTCATCCATCCATCATCCATGTAGAACAATTGTTTAATAATCTTACCTAGTATGTGATATCCATAGCCTATGTTATTTAGTTCGTTTTGGGGGGTGGTATCAATGTACCACGATGCACCCGTGCGGTGCACCGCCAACATACCGTTGCGGAAACTCCGGCACTTGGCGAGACTTCAGTTGTTGGTTCTTCGGGTCACCGCTGAAAATGGGAAGATGGGTCATCTCGAAAAAATAACGAGGCAATGCGAAGAATAGGTGTTTTTAGCAATTCGATTTATTCGCAGTTTTTGGAAACTGCCCGATAAAATGAGAAGACACAAAGCGAACCACTATTTCCTACATCTACCCCTCGCACCCCCATCCCATCTTCAGTCCACCGTCTTCATCGTACCGTGGTCATCTGCTACTCATCGTCGTAGTAGTAAAAAAAACAACTGCCCATAGACATTCCACGTCTCTCCTCCGGCCAGCCAGTGCCTTTGGATTTTTGGTGGGAAATCAGGGAGTAAGTAGTAGCTACTTACTCCCTGATTTCCCACCAAAAATCCAAAGGCTTCCCCATGCCCCCACCCAGCCAATCAACTCCCATCGAATCTACACGTTGTTCCAAGCTCTGCAACCCCGGGTGACCTATATTCGGAGAAGACGTTTTTTAAGCCCAATTTTCTGACACTTGTTCTTAATATACTAACATGCAACGAATGCTTTATTTCTTACATGCCCCCTCCCACTGCTTTGTGTCTACTGATTTCATACCCCCCCCCACCTCATCGCTCAGTATTACCGAGATCAGTGTCACCTAGCTACGTTTGTTTAGTATTAAATAACCTAGCTACGTTTGTGTAGTAACAACTTATAACAAATACACACACGCACACACACAATGTACTAATCAGAAAATCCTTCAAGAATAAATAAATAATATGTTTTTATGTTGTAATTCTTTTAAAGTTTATTTTATGAGCTGCTCACATATTTTCAATTTGGAAAGTTGTTCTTCCCTTCCTTTCCTTTATTTTATTACTTTATCTTTTCAAGTTTATTTTTCACAATGACCTGCTCTTGTAACGAAATGTATTACCGGGTAAATTTAAAAGGGAAACAGATTTGAAAATAGGAGGGAGCTGTGTTAAACTGCGTACGTGACAAACTGGACAGATCATATTACAAACTGGACAGATCGTATTACCGGTAGCCGTTAAAAGGGGCCCAGATTTGAAAATAGGAGCGAGTTGAGATCTGAAGCGGTTAGCAACAGGTCGCACAAAGAGGCCCCCGCCACGCCAGAGGTGAGAGCCGGTTAGAAGCAGTAGAGCAGTTTTAGATTTGAATCCGGGTCAACAGGTCAGAGACGAAGTAGGACGCTCTTTCACCCTTGATTTTCTTAGTAGTAATTCAGAAAAGTGACCAACTCATTTAGAAAGCTAAATGAAACAGAATTCCGTACCTCGATGTGACCCGCGAACCGGCCCAGAGGAGACTCTTATATCGACGGAAATAAAACCCTAGATTTCCAATTGAAGAACCTGAATTTTGTCGTCTTTTCTCTCTCTCTCTCATCCCTCTCGTATCAAGTTTATTTTTCATAATGACCTGCTCTGCATTTAATCTATAGGATTCCCTTCATCACAACTCAAAAATATCACCTGTTTAACTTTTGAAAACCTTTTTTGGAATATCATACTGAGATGTCTGGTCATTTGAATGCCGACATCTAGACTACAGTCTTTCATTTGAATGCCGACATCTAGACTACAGTCTTTCAAGCTACTTGATATCTTGAAATGTTGTACTGGTGCTGCTAAATTATTTAGTTGAACTAGTCAAAGGAACTTTGGACTTTGAATATAAAATCACAAAAATAGATACATTAATGTGGACAACAAAAGTTTGGATAAATAATGCTTTTTAATTGTCAGTTCTAACACACTATTATGAGAGACAACTTGAAGTATCACATGTTAGATAAAGATAACTGATGACCCGTCAGTCTTTTCATCTTCACAACAGAAGACTTGGAAGGATATAGTGGGAGTGGTGTCAACCTCTTTATTTTAACGTGTACAATGTGAATAGCAGGGTCTACCATGCACCACTCCCCCATGATCCTAAATTTAAGGTACCAAAATGTTCCTTAGGATGCCCTCCTTCAGAAAAAAGGTGTTCCCAAGAAGAAAGTTGGGAAGAACTACCTCATTTGCATAAAACAAAATGGCCGCTAGCACACACCAAAATAAAAACAGAATTTCATATCTCGTCTCCCAGTTGACATTTCTGAGTAATTTAAAGGGCTAAATCATGGTTTTCAGACATGGGGAATTCAATACACATTATGTTATTTTAAAACTAATTAATTTATAGCTATTTCAGTATTTTACAAGGAAATTCC
>VCCN01003206.1:1311036-1325096 GCA_006491835.1 Architeuthis dux
CTATCTATCTATCTATCTATCTATCTATTGTCTGTTATTATCCCCCCTCTCTCTCCCTCCTCTCTCTATCTATCTATATCCTCTGTCTGTCTGTCTATCTGTCTATCTGTATCTATCTATCTATCTATCTATCTATCTATCTATCTATCTATCTATCTATCTATATTGTATGTACTGTATCTTTCTATATATCTATCCATCTAAGTCTGTTCCTATCTATCTGTCTATCTGTCTACCTATCTATCTATCTCTTCCTTTCTATCTATCTACCAGTCTATATAGATATATCAGATAGCCTCCAACATCTTAAAACTATCAGTAAATCTATATTAGGTAATTATTATATCTTTGCTTGTTGACTGAAATGGTAATGATCCTGATACCAGCACCTATAATAAATGATGGGGTCTCTGAAGCTGATTTTTCCGCATGTCGTCAGGCTAGGCTAGGCTACCCTCAATTCTTAGGGTTAGCCTTGGACATAAAAAATCTTATTAAAAGTCATTGTGTACTTTTATAATTAAATACTCCACTGAACTCTGTAATTGTTGTATCTCTTTTTGTTTACATCTATTTCGAATTTCAGTACAAGTAGAGTAGTGTGGTCCCTAAAAAAGTGCATCCCTCCACAGAACTTTATTTTCATATCTCATACTCCGATGACTGTGGTCTCGAAATACCGAACCCTATCCTTACCCCGAACCCTAACATGGTGCAACAGGAGTGTCGGCAAAGTGTGAGTATTAGATGCTTGTGGATACAGCAATACTACTAACTCTGTAGGAGGGACCGCACTTCTTTTTAAGGGCCGCACTACTGGTACCCAAATTCCAAAGTGTTTTATCTATCTATTCTATTCTGTTTCTGTATATCTCATCAATCCACATATGAAAATAATAAAAATTAATTTTTAAAAAACAACAGAAAAACTCACGCATAGCTGAGGGGTGTAGAGGATGGGGGCTATTGGGGGGGCAATAGAGGGGGCACCCAGAAGCTTTATAAATTATAGTTCAAGTACTGCATTTCTACTGACATTATACAAGGATATATTTGTACATGAACTCCCCAATTAACATTGTGGTTAGAAAAAAGAACTGATTTTACAATAGACCCAGTTATATAAATAAGGGTTATTTAAGTTATTATAGTGTAGTAATTTTGTGACTAACTTATGTCTAGTCAGAAAAAAATCACTTAATTCGCAATTCCACCTACAATATTTTATATTATCGTATATTTATATCTTATTCTTCTAAACGACGTTATAACCAAACGATGTTGAATGAAACAACATAGATAGAGGAGTTCCTATACATGAATTGCATAAATATTTAATTCAGCCTTTGTGGTTGTTTTTCACTAATTAAGTGATAGTGCCTGTCTATTTATTGCAAATTTGACCTTTTTCATCAAATCTCACTGAATTTTTAGAGAGGGCACCTCAAGGAGCCAAGCACCACTGGGCCCCCAAAATCTTTAGATATCTCTAGCTACACAACTGTGCCTTGGTTCAAAATGCTGATCATTTCCTTCAATGCATTTAATGACTCATTTGTTTACAGAGTAGCACACCAACTTAGCCGGAGGGTTCTCTGAAGTAAAATAAAAATAAATTCAATTTAATTGTATAAAGATGTTTTTGTAATTGTGTAATATTATTGACTGTACTGTTACTTCTGCTCCACCCTGTATATCAACAAACACGTGGATATACTTGTGGATGAATATTTTATTGTTTGTAAAAAAAATCGTGTCAAGTCCAAGCTGAAGGAGGTGTGTTGTTGCGAGACATTCAGATGAATGAATTGCTGTACATAACCCTTCTAAATCCATGTGACTACATTGTTTGTATCATAATAGACAACTGTATCATGTGGTATTCTGTGGTGGGTAAAAATGGTACAAGTACACACATATCCATATAGGTAATGTTAGTGACCGTCAACCAAAACTGTCAACAGCAACATAGTCAATATAAACATAGGTTTCTTCAACATCAACATAGTCAGCATAAACATAGGTTTCTTCAATTTTTAAGTTGGTCTGGCTGGCATATATGTATCACGCTCCAACAGAGCTGGAGGGATGAAAATTGAAGCATTTACTACTTATTAGGACTATAAAAAAAAGATTTTTTTGTTGTTTTTAAAATCCCCCATAAAGAAGGTTTTTAGTGGGAGTTTCAATTTACAATGTAAGTTTTTGCTAAATTGGACCCTTTGTTTGTGTCATGCTTGTTTTTTTTTTTTATCACCCCCAACACTGCTGCCAAAAGACATTGTTCACATGACAGTTTCTATTGAGTGACTAACCAGACCTGTTGTTCTACACATTTAATCCAGTATTACTGTTTCGTTTGATAATCGCGTCACCTGCTGCTGATTGACTCCTTCTTGTTATTTGTGTTGTAAACACAACGTTTCGCTGAGTGTGATGGGTTAAACAGAAGTTATGTTTAAAGGGGGGTAACCCTTATAGCACAGGGCCCAGGTGTTTCTGTGTCTTTGTCCTGTCGGGTTTAGATTTGTTGAGAAGTGGAAGCCACATCGGGTTGATATCCGCACTTGTCTGGCTAATTTTTGATGTGAGCTGCCTCTTTGATTTTTCTCTGCTAACCCATCACACTCGGATTTTACACCTGAAGAAGGCCGAAGCATGGATCGGCCGAAACGTCATGTTTATAACAAGAAGGAGTTCAATCGTCCAAAGAACCATTTGAATATTAATGACCCTTCTCAAAATTATAGAAAATATTAATGACCCTTCTCAAAACTATAGAAAGTAAATCAATGTTATTTATCTACAAGTTTCAAATAGAAACGGAATATAAGTCGACCGGAAGTATAAGACAAGGTCGGATTTGAGCATAAAATTTTAAAAAATCAACTGACTCGAATACAAGCCGAGTCCGTTATTTTGCCATAACATTGTCATGAGAGATATCCCCTTCTTATGAATACACTGTTTATGGCATTTGGGCAGCTGTCACCGAAACCTGAATTTCTTTCATCTCCAACATATCGATCATTGTTTTCAGGTCGTAAAAGTGAAATTCTCATCAGTGATGACGAATCTACCTGAAAAAATTATTTAAAAACATTATACACTGTATACTAACCTACATAGCATTTCATACAAAACCATGGTAATGAATTCAGCCCTGTCGGCTGGGGCCCAGAATGCACTGAATGCATACCCTGCAGACACTAATTAAATTTTTAAAAAAACTTTCACCAAAGTCGCAAGACACTATAAAAAAATTCAAAAAAAATCTTCTATTTTCGGAAGTTTAAACTAATTTTGGCATTAAATGACCCATCAAGGGTTGATATGCCGCTAAACAAATCAATCAATCATGGTAATGAATTGAGTTAAAACAATGGGCATTATCGTTCGCTAATAAGCATTGTGTCTATCGATGCTGTATTCATGAGTACAAGTTGAACTGCTGATTTGTGACCCTTTTTTTTTTTTTTTTTTTTAGTAAAAAACCCTTGTTACATATTTAAGAATATCCATTACATGTCTTTGTCTCGGAACACCCCCTCACAACATTTTTTTAAGAAGGAGTGATTAGTCGTTTTTGTTACCCAGCAACTATTTACTTCTTAAGAGAGAAGTAGACCTATAAAATGTTGATTCCTCCTCCACTCCCCACAGGTCTCTCAGAATATGGCTTGATACCATTCATCGAGTTTAGAATGGTTTCAATATTATGCTGTAACAGGTTGCATCTATAAAATAGGCAGAACTATGAAGTAAACATGGGATCAATCCCCCAAATAGTAAAAAGGTGATTTGGGGCTTTGAGATGAATGCATTTATGGAGGATGTGTTGCCGGCGCCGTGAAGGTTAAAGAAGCAAGATCTATTGATGAGAATCAGGTCTTCTGTGAGGAAGGTTTTGTGAAGGTTAAAGAAGCCAGATCTATTGATAAAAATATTTTGTCAAAAAGGTCATGATGATAATGTATGCGTGTGTGTAAAGTGTCTTATTTGGGTCGAATTATTGGCTTGTTAGGAAAATCTGGGTCCTGGCTCCTGAGCACGTGGAGAGAAAAGAGGCTGATTCAAAATTAGTGCTTGCCACATGACTACTTGCTGGCCCCTGATTGGCTGCCAAGCACGTCAGGACGGAAGGATCTATCTTACTGTTCCACTCACGGGAGACAACTCCTCTTTGACTCGCCATACATTCATTTATATATATCACATAATATGCATAAAAGACTAAAAGTTATTCTGTTTTATTTTTTATAACCAATTTTTAGTATTTTTTTATCTTATCAATTTTAATAATATTTTATCTTTTGAAAAAACTTATCTAATTTTGCCTCCTTAGATGTTTTTGTAAGTTATTTAGAAAACTGACATAAAAGTATCAGGAAAAAAAATAATTTGATCTTTTAACAAATAAAATTATTCTACATTATTTTTATTTAAGTTTGACTAGTTTTTACCTTCATCTTAATTTCAGTTGTTTTTATATACAACTTTCAGTTCTGTAACACATTATTCCAATCAAATTGGACTAGTTTTTACCGTCATCTTTATTTCAGTTGTTTTTATATACAACTTTCAATTTGTTTCTATGACAACGAATAACAGCGCAGTCTGATAATAAAGAATAAGCCTTCGGTGAGAATCGAACACACACCCTTATTGCCAGAGGGAGTCTAGTTTATGCCTAGATGCTTTTACCAATCAGCCACAAAGACTTCATGGATTAGCAGAAGCTGATTCACACTTTTAAACTCGCCGTATTTATGTTGCTTTCACATATGAGAACTAGTAGACTTAATAAATCAATCTTTATTGTTATTATTGGATGAAGTAATTGTAACACATTATTCCAATCAAATGTAACTAGTTTTTACCTTCATCTTAATTTCAGTTGTTCTTATATGCAACCTCCAATTTCTACAGCAGCGAATAACAGTGCAGTGTTACAATCACTACTACTACTACTCCTCCCCCTCATCCTCCTCCTCCTCCTCTAATTGCATCAAAACAACTTAAAATTATCAGCATTTTTCAAAAATGAATTGCCCAATTCCAGATCAGTTTTAGATAAAAGTTAAAATATTATTAAAAACTGATCCTAAACGATAAAATAAGAGACAAACATGTTTCATTTAAATTCAGTCTTGTTATAAGAATCCTTCTTTTGACCAATGACATTTTTTAGGCTTTTTGATATCTTTGAACGATATTCAACTGAAAGCCAAACATCAACACAAACTTGATTGTGAGTCGTCATGCGTAAAAGGTATTTCTAAATTTGAAACCAATGGACAAAAATGCAATGTCGAATGTGCATCGGGTCATACACACTATGCAGTATTAACCATGAGGCTCAAACCCCCAGACTCTAAGGAGGACAGATTTAGGGGGCCCCCAAGTAGGTATATATATATATATATATATCTTTTTATGGAGCATTGTGTATTTTCAACAAATACGTAAAAAACATATATATATATATATATATATATAGTGACCAATGTATTGATGTGGAATATAATTTATCCGACAATATTAGACTGAAATGACAATTCAGAAGACCTTGCTGTGTACAAATAAACTAAGAAATCTCATTTGTACACAACAAGGTCTCCTGAATTGTCATTTCAATCTAATGTATATAATAATCTAATCGTTGAAGTTGCCTATTTCACAAAATAGTCAAAATGTTGCTTAATTCCTGAAATCGGCAAGCTTGCTGTCTAATTCACAAACTAAGCAACTTTTAGGGATTATTTTGCTTGTTTCACGTAATAGGCAACCAGTATTTAATAATTTGTTTACTGAAATTGGATCAAATGAAGAAAAGGACCCCAGATTTCAATCGACTGAAAAGGTCAAATGTTTTTAATAAATAAAAAAGTATCTTTATATCTCTTTAGTGTAAGTGGGGGCCTCAAGTTGATCCGTGTCTCAGGCCCCTAATTAAGCTCAATCCGGTCCTCCATACACATTCCAAGCAAGAATTTTAAACAACAAATACATCCTCGCATGTGTGGTTCTTGCTAGTGCTGCTGCTAAGGCGAACAGGGTGCTAGGACTGATTAAGCATACCTTTTCATATATAGACAAGGACTCATTTCTTATACTATATAAGACGTATGTCCGTCCACACCTCAAGTACTGTGCACAGGCCTGGTCACTGTACTTGGAGAGAGATAAAAATCTTTTAGAAAAAGTCCAGAGACGAGCAACTAAGTTAGTACCGGAATTAAAAAGTATGAGTTATGAGGATAGGCTAAAAGTGTTAGGATTAACATCGTTAAAAAATAGGAGGGATCAGGGAGACTTAATAGAAGTGTTTAAAATTATGCATGGTTTAGAAGTAGTAAAACCCTGATGTATTTTTTACTAGAAGTGGGTATAAGGGACTGAGATGCCACACATATACAGTAGAAGCAAATAGTAGATTGAATATCAGAAAATTCTTTTTTAGCAATGGAGTGGTAGATTACCGGAATATGTAGTACTATCAGGAGATTTAAATGATTTTAAAAAGAATTATGATGTTTATTACACCACCGCAAAGGTTTAAGGCCCTAGACATTGTGTGAATATGATTGTTATGATGTGTGTTTGTATATACAAATTGTATACTTTTTTTCACACTAAAAGGTTTAAGGCCCTAGATATTGTGTAAATATGATTGTTATGATGTGTGCTTGTTTATACAAATTGTATTCTATTGAGTGACTAACCAGACCTGTTTTACTTAATACAAGCCAGTGGCCTGACTACGAAGGTGCGAACCAACAGAGGGGATGACACCAAACATTACTGTATATAACATTTTTGTGCAATGTTCCAGTTGTATGCACACATTGTTGGCCTTTTTGCTGCTGGGTTTTTTAAGGTCGCCAATTTAGTAAAATATGCTGGTGTTGGTGGAGAATATAATGATTGACCTTGTCTGGTGGTATTGTTAAATGTGCAGTTGCTATCTCAGTGAAATTTTGATGTAGCCAAATTTAGCCTGGCTGGCTATGTATGTATCATGAATACAGGCCATACCAAGAGGGTTAAAAATTTAAATATTTACTCATTATAAAGATATTTTCTATAGTTTTGAGAAGAGTCATTAACATTCAAATAGTTCTTTGTACAATTGAATTCCTTCTTGTTGCTTGTGTTGTTAACATGACGTTTTCTATAGTTTTGAGAAGGGTCATTAACATTCAAATAGTTCTTTGGGTGATTGAACTCCTTCTTGTTGTTTTGTGTTGTTAACACAACGTCTTCGGCCTTCTTCAGGTGTGATGGGGTAAACAGAATTCTTTTTAAATTTCAAAGGAGATAACCCTTAGGCCGCCCCCTCAATGTCAGACATTTAAAGTTATAAGGGTACCCCCATCACACTTGGATATTACACCTGAGGAAGGCCGAAGAATGGATCGGCTGAAATGTTGTGTTAACAACACAAACAACAAGAAGGAGTTCAATCATCCAAAGAACTATTTGAAATTTACTCATTATATCTATAAAAATCTTCTTTTTTTTTTTTTTTTTTAAATTCTCCCCCAAAATAGTTTTTTTTTGGTGGGGGGTTCAATTTACAATGTAATTTTGTGCTGAATTGGTCCCTTAGTTTGTGTCCGGCAGTGTTCACATTTGTTTGTTTTTTTGAAAATTCCAACCTTTTTAGTGATCATACCCCAACAAAAGGCAAGAGAAGAAATTTATTCATTGATCACCCCTTTTTTCCAATTTATGCATGCTGCCAAAAGACTCATTTTATAGTTGCTGATTTTGTCAAATTTTCTGGTGTTCGAGGAGAACATGATCTTTGACCCTGTCTCGTGGTATAAATCTTGTTAAATGTGCAGTTGCTATGAATTTTCATGAAATTTCAACATATTTTATAAAATTTTATAAAGTGTACTTTTCTTTCTGTCATCACTTTGTATAAAATTAGAAGCCGTCAACCAAAACTGTATTTTGAGATTCAATTCCTTTGCATGGAAAGAACTTCCAGTGAGATAAGCATCGATTCAATGAGTAACTTTGTCTCTTATATTCAGATTTGTTTATAAGAACGTTCTCAAATTCCATATTTTAAATTCAGCTCTTTTTTAGAGAAAAGTGTACATGATAATCCAACTTTCTCTTTGCATTCTGATGTTCACATGTGACACCTGTGTGACTATTGTTTGACCAATAATATTGTTGTGGTCCTCCTTATTTTGTTGTATGGTTTAACAACATCCTTTATGGATTGGTGATAAAAGTTATGACCAATTTAATTGAAACATATATAAGTATTTTGTATGTATTTCAGCAATCATTTTTTATTAATAACATTAAGACAAGACTTTTGCACTGTTTTTTGAATTCATGTTTACAAGTTCACTGTTAGGCCGCACTATATCAAACCAGAATCGTATTAGAAACCGTCAACATAGGTTTCCTCAGTTTTTATGTTGGTCTGGCTGGCTATATATGTATCATATGTACATGCTGCACCAATGGAGCTAAAGGGCTGTAAATGTAAACATTTACTCCTTATGTCTAGAAAACATGTTTTTTTTTTTTGTTTTTTTTTTGTTTTTTTTTGTTTTCTTTTAACTCCACATCCGCCCCCAAATCGTTTTTTTGGAGGGGCTCAGTTTGCAATGTAAGTTTATGCTAAATTGATCATTAGTTTCTGTCCAGCAGCATCCATGCTTGTTTTTTTGAAAGTTCAGACTTTTTTAGTGATCACTGCCCAACAAAATGCGAGATAAGTAATGTGTTGCCAACTCAATAAAATATTTTCACGCTAGTTTGACTGCCAAAAAGTGCTAAATTATTTTTTAAATAGCCAAAACACATTGATGGTCAGAAATAACAAAAAAAAAGCTGAAAACCACTAAAAAGACACAGAATAATGCTCAGAAATAGCAAAAAAATGGCCAAAATATTTTAGCGGAAACACACTAATTTAGCACTTTTTGCACCGCCAAAACAAGAAATGCACTGAATCTGCAACACTGTGCGTGTCGCTGCTGCTGATATAATGAACATGCAAACACAAAATAGCTGCTCTGCTGTGTGTGAGGCTGCTGATAATATAACTACAACTGCTGCTGATGTGTCAATTTCATTTTTTTACCCAAAATGAATTCAAGAAATTTAGTTGATAATCCCTTGCGTTAACCATTAAAATTACTGTGTAAACATACTGACACAGAACACAGTTTTAGGTACACTGTTAGCAAAACAACGGGCATTTATTTGTACATAAATGTATGTAAGTAAGAAAAAAAAAGAATAACTCACTATCGTAAGACGATTTATCTCATCCGTGGCAGCAAACAGGTAAACTTGTGTTTGGAGATGTTCCCTTGAAATATCTGTCTATATTTTATGTAATTTCTGAAAACTTAGTTTTTCAGAAATGTATTGTTAATTAATCATGGCTACCCACAACACTGGTTTATTGCTGGGTTTAGGTTATTCATGTGTTCTCACATTTATATGTATCCAGACTTTGCCCAGCCCTAACCGTTCATAGTAGAAACTTACAAATTTGAAAGTAGCCTTAAAAACAAAATTCATTAATCACCACTACCCACAACACTGGTTTATTGCAGGGTTTAGGTTATTCATGTGTTCTCACATTTATATCTATCTATGTATCCAGACTTTGCCCAGCCCTAACTGTTCATAGCAGAAACTTAAAAATTATCAAAAACCTTCATTCAGTTAGAAACCTCAGTCCGGGTAGACATGACAATTCGATTTCTCTGATTTTCCTTTTGAAAACGACCTAATAAGTTGAAACATGTTAAGATATTAAATACATTTCTTGCTAATTATTCTGAGTCTCCACATTGTCTTTTTTCCTAGCATCATTATGTTGGATAACCTTTATTCTTTTGTACACCACATTTTATACACACACACACACACACATATATATATATATAATATTTTGCAACATACAAGACACACCTTAAAATTGAGGGAAATGTTATAGAGCCTGCCTCAATGCAGGTGGATCAATATGTCTGTATTAGCTGAATTTTGATCTGAAAATTTCACTGTATAATGTTCAATCTATATTATTAATATTCACCACTGAATTAAAAGAACAATTCTATGGGACACCTTGTATAATCAATGATTGTAAAGAAAATAATAGAATATGATTAGTCAAAATGTTATTTTAAAATTGAAACTTTTTTACTTATTAGGTTTGTGCAAAGATTTCCAGGGAGAACCCGGTTTTCAACTTTATATTCAATCTCTAGTTTTCAAAAGAAACGTTCTGGAAACTTTTGCACACACCTAATAAATCTTTTGAATTGTGTTGGTTGTTTGTTTTGTTGGTTTTCAAAACTTTTTCATGAAATTTCCAGCAAATTGGATTGGAATCAAATAAACACAGTCGGATTAAGCTCGTGTGAGCTTATAGCATATGTTATAAAGGAAGCCTCAAATTAAGAAAATACACATAAATGTACTGTAAGGATTATTTTGACAGATATCAACATTTTAATGCAACAAAAGACATACTCATAGATTCAATTTATTCATACTTATTTACAGGCAATGGGACTCTGACAGGTGCATTGTGTATAATCTCTTAAGACCAATACGACCCAGAACGTAAACAGTGGCACCTTACTGGAAGTCGATAAGCGCTCTTCTGTCTAAGGGGTGGGTCAAACGTTTAAAAAGAAAGAGAGGAGAGAACTCTAACACGTGCCCCAGGGCCGGATTGACCTAGTGCGGGGCATGTAAACATATGTTATAAAGGGGCCCTAAATTTATAGAAAAATTTTAATTTAAGGAAAATTTCAAATTATTAAAAAATGTCTTCATAATTATCATATTCTGTCGGATATAAAATTATCCATTCTCTGAATTTCACAAATATATATATATATATGAGAAAGGGAGTGGCAATTAGTTATTTATTAGTGCCGAGATACACGATTCTTTTTTATTCAAATTCTTAAAAATGTTATATATTTTCAGTAATTAGGTGCCCAAGAACCTGTGTAACAATTTTCAATCTAATCAGTTCATGAAATTATAAAATATACCAAGCAAATTAAAAACCCATGCGACGATTCAGTTCGATTTTTCTTTTTAATTTGCTTGGTGTATTTTTTAATTTGGTTGCCGTAGTTTTTAATTTGCTCAGGAAAAGGTATAGATCAGACTTCTGTATGTTTTTTCTGTGTTTGTTACAATATAGTACTATAGAAATAGAGCAAGTACAGAATCAGTTATTTTGAAGTGATAGCAAGCGTTTAGCGTGGGGCCCGTAACATATGTTGCTTTTGTTGCATAGTTAATAAGGTACTGGAAATAAATATAGATTTTTTTCTTTTTCTTTTTATCTCCAAAATAAATGTTAAAACATTTTAGTGTCGAATTGTTCTCCTTGTCCTCCTAAAACATTCCAAGGTTATTGAACAGAATCTCTCAGACATTTTTCACCATTTTCTTCTCTTTTTCTCTTTTTCTCCTTTTTTTTTTTTTTTTTTTTTTTTTTTGGATGATGAAATGTATTTATATTTTTAATAAAGAAAATACTCAAGTGAACGCCACTTTTCCTTGTCTTTCCTTAACATTTCATTTATAGCTTTTCCCGAGCAAATAAAAATGTAAAGCAACCAAATTTAAAAATACACCAAGCAACTTAACTACAGCAACCAAATTTTAAAATCAGGCAAACAAATTTTAAAATATACCAAGCAAATTAAAAACTACAACAACCAAATTTTAAAATACACCAAGCAACTTAAAAATCAGGCAACCAAATTTTAAAATACACCAAGCAACTTAAAAATCAGGCAACCAAATTTAAAAATACACCAAGCAACTTAAAAACTACAGCAACCAAATTTTAAAATCAGGCAAACAAATTTTAAAATACACCAAGCAACTTAAAAATCAGGCAACCAAATTTAAAAATACACTAAGCAACTTAAAAACTACAGCAACCAAATTTAAAAATATACCAAGCAACTTAAAAACTACAGCAACCAAATTTTAAAATAAGGCAAGCAAATTTGAAAATACACCAAGCAAATTAAAAATCCAAGCTATGATTCAGTTTTCTTTTGAATTTGCTTGGTATATTTTAAAATTTGCTTTCCGTAATTTTTTAATTTGCCTAGTGTATTTTAAAATTTGGTTGCCATAGTTTTTAATTTGCTCTGGAAACACGACACTGCACTGTCTTAGTGCTGACTAATATATCTGCCGAATGTCAAATTTGTACAATGTCCAGTTGTCGAGTAATCGCGATGCATACACACTGACAGAGATGACTTCAACTGTAGTTTGATGTTACATTCTTAATGAAATGGTGAGCTTGGCTCTTTCCAATAGGTAACTCAATTCTAGGCACAGTTTCAGAGAGACACATCCACATTTTTAATGAGATGGGTGAGCCTGGCTCTTTCCAATAGGTAACCCAATTCTAGGCAAGAGTTTTAGAGAGATACATCCACATTTTTAATGAAATGGATGAGCTTGATCAGTCCATTCTTTCAGTTCATCTGTTTCTTCTTAAGTATTAGTATTAGTTAGTGGCTTTTAGTACTGGTTAGTAGTTGAGACGATAGGGAGGGAAAATAGAATAGAGTGTGGTTAGCATTTAGAAGATCGAGCTGATCTTTAGATATGGCCTGATTTAGGAGATGCCAAATAGGTGCGACCAGTCTTGTCCACGAGTGATTTTACCTATAAGCGCTGCAAATCCGAAACGCTGAGGTTGACCCCAAGGTCAATTGTCTAGACAAGCAGGAAGTGCTTCTAAATATAGCACAAGTCAATTACAATGGAACAACGATGACGCAAATGGAATAACGAAGATCATCATTATTATTTTATTTCTTAAACCATATGACAATAAACATTCATAGATATCAGGGGCGGATCCAGGATTCTAACCAGGGAGTGGGGGAAGGGTCCGACCTTTCTTTTTTACTCCATCTGTCTAATTAGACAATGGATATGATAACATTTTAATAACCAGTCAAACAACGCCGATATGCACTAAAAACATTGTTAGCCATTTTATACCCATTTAAATGGCTAAAAATGTTTTTAAAATATCCGTGTTTGTGGCATGTATACACACACATACATGCCGCATCTACACACAGACTACACATGTATTTCGCATTTCCGATAAGTCGTACTGCCAATACTTTGCAACATATGTATCTAAGTTTTGTCAAAATGTAACCGTCTGGTGAGGTGTCATGATCTTTTAAAATTGTTATATTTATTTATTACTTCCTGCAGGACTAGCCTCACCCAACCCCCACCCCCACGGTTTTCTCTTCATTTCTGCACGTCGGTCTTGAAGAAGTTGGGGTGGGGGAGGTCTGGCTCCGTGGTTCCAACATTTAGTGAGATTTGTTATTGTATAATGTCAATAGAAATGCAGTAGGTGAACTAATATTTATAAAGCTTTTGGGGTCCCCCTCCACTGTGACGGGAGGGGGTGGTCAAATCGCCCGCTCCCACCTACTCAGATACGCCTCGGGAATAAGGGACATTTCTCGCTTCGTCTCGTTCACGGCATGAGCAATTCCAATTACTGATTCAACTGAAGGTAAAATAGATAAAGTCTTTTCTGCACTTTTATCTATCAAGTCAAAGCCTCGAAATAAGCTTTCAAGTTGAGAATGATTTAAGATGTGCTCTGTGATGACTTGGGCTTTGCAGGAAGTCACAAAGTCAAACAAGGTATATAAAAGACAACCTACCTTTTTCAAATCGCCCGCTCCCACCTATTCAGATACGCCTCGGGAATAAGGGACATTCCTCGCTTCGTCTCGTTCACGGCATGAGCAATTCCAATTACTGATTCGACTGAAGGAACAGGAAATGACTCGACATCGAGCGGAGGCCGCTACATATTCCTTTCAAGGCGGGTTTTTATGCATGCAAATGGTGCACGTTTTATTCTGGAGTCTTCTCAAAAATTAATATCTCCAGCTGAACGACCTGAGCGAACGTTGTCAAGGGCGTGGCTGAAGAGGGGGTGAGGGAGATTATAAATCGACCCCTGCAGCATTTTCATAATG
>VCCN01003206.1:1325196-1337921 GCA_006491835.1 Architeuthis dux
ATACACTTATGCATCAATATCCTAAGGGAACCACAGCAAAACCATAAACGTGATAAGATGTTTAGAAAGATTTTACCCGGATTAACCAGTCAGAACCATAAAACAGTAAAATTAATGAGCCGACAAACACTGATAAAAACATACAAACACGCCCCAAATAGAGCATAGATACCCATTGGAGGGACATGAAGCACGGATATCCATTGGACGAATCAACTAGCCATTCAGAAAACAACAAACTAGATGTATAAAAACAATTGGAAATAACACTCAAATGTTCATTATGTAAATCTACATGTGAAACCAGCAGTACCGCTTGAACCATTAGAATTGATTCCCATATATATATATAGTATGTGAATTAATAAAAACTACAAAGGTAAGTGAAATTCGAGAAAAGAAATGACAGTTCATTATGTCCAGTCTTTATAAGAAAAGAAAAGAAAATAATAGAAAAAAAGACACTGATGAACTTTTGTTTATAAAGGGACATTGATATATCAAGAGACTGATTGATTTTGTTCTTTGAAATGATTTATTAAAATAATAAACTAGAGAAAGGAGATGTTTCATGGACAGCAATGTTATTACTGATGATAATAACTGCTTCCGGTCAGGAAGAGTTAATTGCCCTTGTTATTACTTGTTATTAGTTACAGTTGAATAAAGCCGTTTGTTGTAATAAGACTTGACTTGAAGTTATCGGTGCATTCGCGATTAATCTAGAGACCCTGGAATACAGAAGAAAACGTGCTGACCTATTGGAAGTCTATAGAATCTGGAACAACATACACGACGTTCATCGCTCAAAACGCCATGATAAGAAAATGTTGACTTCATCTATCTGCAGTAAAACCAACGGACACAGCCATAAACTACAAATTCAGACAACCTTCACTGTTGTTAGAAAAGATTCTTCCTGGTAAGAGTAGCAAACGCACGGAACAGCCTAAGTGAAAAGACGGTCACATCCGAGAATATCAATATTTTTTTAAAATAATCTTTATTCTGATATCGGACATATCAAATTTAACTACCATTTTTCTTATTAGTTTAATCCCAGCCCAACTACACCGAAGCTGGCTTAATGACGCTATTAACTGCTGTAAAAGAAAGCCTATTTCAAGTACATTAAAGTACTTTATCTTAAGAAAGTCTCTATCAAGTCATATCTTTTGTTTTCAAATGACATTAGATTACATTTCTCAAGTCTTTCTGTGTAAGGTAGCTGAGTTATGAATGACTTCACGCTACACGAAACAGAGATGTAAATGATTTTAAGAAGAATTATGATGTTTATTACACCACCACAAAGGTTTAAGGCCCTAGACATTGTGTAAATATGATTGTTATGATGTGTGCTTTTATATACAAATTGGATACCTTTCTTTCACACTAAAAGGTTTGAGTCCTTAGCTATTGTGTAAATATGATTGTTATGATGTGTGCTTGTAAAAGGTTTAAGGCCCTAGATATTGTGCAAATATGATTGTTATGATGTGTGCTTTTATATACAAATTGTATACTTTCTTTTTTCACACTAAAAGGTTTAAGGTCCTTAGCTATTGTGTAAATATGATTGTTATGATGTGTGCCTGTAAAAGGTTTAAGGCCCTAGACATTGTGTAAATATGATTGTTATGATGTTTGCATGTATATACAAATTGTATACTTTCTTTTTTCACACTAAAAGGTTTAAGGTCCTAGATATTGTGTAAATATGATTGTTATGATGTGTGCTTGTAAAAGGTTTAAGGCCCTAGATATTGTGCAAATATGATTGTTATGATGTGTGCTTGTATATACAAATTGTATACTTTTTTTCTCATTTAAATAAAATGTTCTTAGAAAATGTTAATCTTATTATAAATAATGTAGCGTTCCTACCCGATAAACTAGTTCCCTGTGAAAACCTTATGGCTGGAATTATTTCTACTCTGAAATTACAATAGACAGGTTTGGTTAGTCACTGAATAGAAATCGTCACGTGACCAACGTCTTTTGGCAGCATGCTGTGTTGGGGTGATCAATTAGACAATTGGGAAAAGGTGTGATGATCAATGAATAAGTTACTTCTCTCGCCTTTTGTTGGGCACTAAAAAAGGCAGAATTTTCAGAAGAAGGGTCCACTTTAGCATGAACTTACATTGCAAATTGACCCCCCCACACACACACACTAAAACCCTATTTGGGAGGGGAATTTTCAAAAAACAAAAAGAAACGTTTTTTTCTAGACATAATATTAAGAAGTAAATGTTAAAATTTTCAAAATATAATCACATTCATACCCTATTGTCCAGCCTCCCATAAAATTTCATTGAAACACATTGAGAACTTTTGGGCATATCGTGTAGACAGTCATTAACATTATATATGAATGTATGAAAGAAGAAAAAACCGGGAAAATATCTCTCAATCAAAAAGAAAACGAAGTCCATTGAGTACTTTCGGAGATATCGTGTGGACATTGGTGCGGCCTGTACGCGATACGTGCATACATAGCCAGCCAGACCAACTTGAAAACTGAAGAAACCTGTTCAGTGTTGTCAACTCAAAAAATATTTTCGCGATAGTTTGACTGCCAAAAGGCGCTAAATAAGCGCTAATTTTTTTTAAATAGCCAAAAATGGCTGAAAACCACCAAAAAGACGCTAAAAATGTTTTAGGCGCAAATGCGTTAATTTAGCGTTTTTTGCACTGCCAAAATGATAAACGCGCTGCATCTAGCGAAACGTGCTAAATTGGCAACACTGCCTATGTTGACAGTTTGGGTGACAGTTTTGATTGACAGTTTCCAACTGTCCAGCCAAACAAATACGAAGACGTATATATTTATAAGAAACATATGTATATTTATTTCCACGTTTAACAAAGGGAGAGAAAAGACGATGTTAAGTTGAGAGTCACGTGTAATTAGGAATGTGCTTGACATATGCTTGACATATACAGTGGCGATTCTACCCCCTCCCCACACACACACCCAGAATCTTGGCTGGCCCCTAGGTTGTACCCCGCCCCCACTTTCATACGCTTTAATGTAGGGATGTAGCTGATATATGATTGATTATCTCAGATTTTCGAGAAGAAAAAAAACTATGCCGTAAAAATATAATAATTTTGAACATGGCAGCTTTGTAATCGAAGAAATATTCCATGTCAACTCCCTTTGTTTTTTGTCTTGAGAATAACCTCCCTTGTCGTCTTGATAGCTACAAATAGCTAAAAGTTGCTATCAGGTTTGCCAGATTTGTCCGATCTAGCTACTTTTAGCCACTATTAGCTATTTATTTTAATTATTAATATATGATTGATTATCTCAGATTTTCGAGAGAAAAAAAAACCATGCCATAAAAATATAACTCCCTTTGTTTTTGTTTTGAGAATAATCTCCCTTGTCGTCTGACAGCTTGGGGTTGCGAAAGTGAATTAGCGCACAACTATATAATTATTTGACTTAGTAGTATTTTATTCAATTTAGTAAAGTATTATACTTATATTTTAAAAATCATTTATATAAGTTGTGTATATCAACGTGGTGAAGTATAAAAATGAAGATTTCTCGTCACATGCATTTCGAGTTTTGCCCCCTCACCTAATCTCGGCCCCCAAGTGGCCTCCCCCCACTTTCTAAGAACTAGAAACGCCACTGTACTTGAAATATGCTTTTTTCAACAGCAGTTAATTGCGTCATTAAGCCAGCTTATCAGAATAAAGATTATTTTTTAAAAAATAGTTCCTAATCGAACTACAGTGTAGTTGGACATCCAGGAGTCGATCCGTATTATCAAAAACATCTAGAATCCAGATTGGTTAAATTATTTGAATTACTAAAAATAGGCTTCAGTTTTTAAGTTGGTATGGCTGGCTGGCTATGTATGTACGTACAGGAACTAGAGGACTGAAAATTTAAACATTTATTCGTTATTAAATCTAGAAAAAAACATTTTTTTGTTTTTTTAAACCCTCCTCCCCATAATAGGCTTTTAGTAGGGCGTTCAATTTCCAATATAAGTTTATGCTAAATTAGTCTCTAGTTTGTATCCGGCTACGTTCACGCTTAACAATTTCAGACGTTTTAGTGTCCAAAAAGGCGAGTGAAGTAACTTATTCATTGATCACCCCTTTTCCCAACGTTTTAATTGATCACCCCCAACACAGCATATATGGGTGTCTCTTTCTTTCTTTGTTATATGTGTGATCCAACAAAAGGCGAGAGAAGTAACTTATTCATTGATCAACCCTTTTTCCAATTTCTTAATTGATCACCCCAACACAGCATGCTGCCAAAAGTGACGATTTCTATTGAGTGACTAATCAGAGCCGTTTTATTTATTTATTTAAACGTTTTTACCTCTGTGAAAGGCTCAGAATTTTAATTGCCGTTTCATGTAGCAAGAAGTTATGCATAACTGAGCTACCTTACAAAGAAAGACTTGAAAAATGTAATCTAATGTCACTTGAAAACAAAGGATATGACCTGACAGAGACTTTTAAGATAATGTACTTTAAGGTACTTGAGATAGACTTTTTGACAGCAGTTAATTGTGTCATTAAGCCCGCTTCAGTGTAGTTGGGCTGGGGTTAAACTAATGAGAAAAATGGTAGTTAAATTTGGTATGTCCGATATCAGAATAAAGATTATTTTTAAAAAATATTGATATTCTCGGATGTGAGCGTCTTTTCACTTAGGCTGTTCCATGCGTTTGATACTTTTGCCGAGAAGAAATCTTTTCTAACAACAGTGGAGGTCTGTATTTGTAGTTTATGGCTATGTCCTCTGGTTTTACTACACATAGATGAAGTCAGCATTTTCTTATCAGGGCAATTTGAGCAATGAACGTCAGTATCCACTCTATGTATGTTGTTCCGGTTTCTATAGACCTCTAGTAGGTCAGCACGTTTTCTTCTGTATTCAAGGGTCTCTAGATTAAGTTGTTTTAATCTTTGATATATCTCCCTGCCTCGGAATGGTCTTGGTGGCTCTCCACTGAACTCTTTCTATCGCATCTGAGTTGTACTTCAGGTTAAGAGACCATATGCAGGAAGCAAACTCTAGATGGGGGCGTACCAGAGACTTGTATAGTAGTAGGAAGCTCTCCTCATCAATGAATTTAAATGAGTGTCTTATGTACCCGAGTGTTTTATTTGTTGTATTTACTTGTATATGCGCATATAATATTGACATTTGAATCTTTCTGAATGTACTTGAAATAGGCTTTTTTGACAACAGTTAATTGTGTCATTAAGCCAGCTTCAGTTTAGTTGGGGCGGGATTAAACTAATAAGAAATTTGGTAGTTAAATTTGGTATAGCTCATATCAGAATAAAGATTATTTAAAAAAATATTTTTGCGAGCTAAGCGTCGCAGAGCTCGGGTCTACGGTTGGCTTCGCGACAAATGAGGTCCAACCACGACTACGAAGACGTCGATCAAAAGATATTTTTGTTTCAATCAGCAGCAACTGTTGCTGATGTTTGAAAATTAGTATGGCGTGGAGAGAGAGGAGAGAGGAGGTTAGATCAATCTATCTCTTACTCTCAGACGTGATTTTATCTCAAGTCTCCCGTATTGAAGAGATTGTTTCACAAGTCTCCCGTATTGAAGAGATTTTTTTTCCGGCCTCGATGGCTGTTTGAATTTGTAGTTTCTTGCTGTGACCTCTGGTTGCACTGCTTAGGAATGGCTGTTGCAGGATTTTATCTGGACAGATGCTGTACTTACAGTCTTGGTCGATGGCGTGAAGACCTGCAGGATGCTTGCTTGTTTTTGCTCCCAACAAATGCATTCATATGAGCGAACAATATCTTCTTTAACTGTATTAATACAATAGATTAATTGACAAAACTTAGAGGGTAGCAAATGGCTACCCTCGATGGAGAGGATGTTAAAGTGAGCTGATTGATTCTACGGCCATATCCGGGTATCTGGTTCGTTTTTTAACTTTAGAAAAGTCTCTCACGCCAGTCTTTAATTTAATTGGACCTATTTGAAATCTATAGAATCCGGAACAATATACATAGAGTTAATACTGACGTCCATTTCTCAAAATGCTCTCAAGGGCGGATCTAAGGATTTTTCCGAACATTTGTATTTATACTGTTTTCTGAGCGTCTCGAGTTTTAAATCTTTTCGTCTCAACACATGACAACCTTCAAGACCCTTAGAATCTTTATGAAAAACTTTATTTATACTGTTTTTTGAGCATCTTCCAAGTTTTAAATCTTTTCGTCTCAACATGACAACCTTCAAGACCCTTAGAATCTTTCCGAAAAATCTTATTTATACAGTTTTCTGAGCGTCTCGAGTTTTAAATATTTTCGTCTCAACACAAGACAACCTTCAAGACCCTTAGAACTTTTCCGAAAACTTTTATTTATACTGTTTTCTGAGCGTCTCGAGTTTTAAATCTTTTCGTCTCAACACAAGATAACCTTCAAGACGCTTGGAATTCTTCTGAAAACTTTTATTTATACTGTTTTCTGAGCGTCTTTCGAGTTTTAAAATCTTTTCGTCTCAACACATGACAACCTTTCAAGACCCTTGGAATTTTCCCGAAAATTTGTATTTATATTGTTTTCTGACCATCTTTCAAGTTTTAAATCTTTTCGTCTCAACACATGACAACCTTCAAGACCCTTAGAATCTTTCCGAAAATTTTTATTTATCTTAATTTCAGTAGCTGATATGCCCCGAAGCGCAATTTTAGCCAATCTTGGATACATAATCTTCAAAATCTTTTGACCCCAGACCCCCCACAAAGCACACCACTACCAATCTTGGAAGATGGTCAGCCCAACAGACTGGATCCGCCCCTGGCTCTAATAAGAAAATGCTGATTTCATCTATGTGTAGTAAAACCAGAGGACATAGCCATAAATTACAAATTCAGACCTCCTCTGGTGTCAGAAAGATTTCCTCTCGGCGAGAGTGTCAAACGCATGGAACAGCCCAAGTGAAAAGACGGTCACATCCGAGAATATCAATATTTAAAAAAATAATCTTTATTCTGATATCGGACCTACCAAATTTAACTACCATTTTTCTTATTAGTTCAAAGACCAGCCCAACTACACCGAAGATGGCTTAATGACGCAATTAGCTGCTGTCAAAAGAAAAGCCTATTTCAAGTAATTTAACCAAACTGGATTCTAGATGTTTTTGATAATATGGATCAACTCCTGGATGTCTAACTACACTGTGGTTAGATTTAGAATTCGGAACAACATACATAGAGTGGATACTGACGTTCATTGCTCAAAACTACCATTTTTCTTATTAGTTTAAAGCCCAGCCCAACTACACAGAAGCTGGATTAATGACGCAATTAACTGCTGTCATAAAAGACTTCTTTCAAGTACATTCAAGTACATTAGAAGGCATGGGTGAGAAAGTTATTTTAACAAAACCAATAAAAAAAATTGCATGTGTATATGTGTGAGTGTGCCTCTGTCTATGTGTGCGTGTGCCTCTGTCTATGTGTGTCTCTGTGGCTGTGTGTGTTCATGTGCGCACGCGCGCGTGTGACGTAAGCAGTTATATACTCAATGAGCTCTCAACATCCATATATTAGTCTCTATGTCATAGCTTTACAACCTGATTATGACCTAATATATACCAATGTATATTTATATTCTGGGTTGGTTCTCAGTTCATTTAGTTAATTTCCATGTTGTTCTAATGATGGGACACTTTTGTTCAATTGTTCAATTGGACATTTTCCCTGGGACATATGTGTCCCAGTAGGCGTTTATTGTTGTTTACGTTTCAACATCACTCTGAACAGAAATGAATATAATATCAAATTTTCACATAGGACACCCTGAAATTTCTATGAAACAAATAGTATATACTGGAATATAAGAGATTTACGTGAATTTAAGTGAACTAATAATAATAGATTTTGTGTAAAACTAGCTAATTTAGTGTTAGGGTTAGGGTTAGGGTTAGGGTTAGGGTTATATATAGGCTATATAGTCCGGGGGCCCCCCCACATGAACTCATGAAATTCTGGGGTTTTTTTTGGTGTGTGCTGGCGGCCATTTTGTTTTATGCAAATGAGGTAGTTCTTCCCAACTTTTTTCTTGGTAACACCTTTTTTCTGAAAGAGGACATCCTAAGGAACATTTTGGTACCCTAAATGTAGAATCATGGGGGGTGGTGCACGGTAGCCCCTGCTGGGCCCCGGACTAATATCAGTGGCGTCCCTATGGTTGGTATTGTTGGATAATGCCGGTTTTATCTCTTCTCGTGGTGTGAGGGAGAGACGTCTCGTTCTTGGGTTGTACATATACAGGAGCGAAAATTCTGTGGAGGGAAATATAACTTTTTGTCCATACCGGAGAAAAAGGCTCTCCCACGTGGTTGGACGGAAAGACGACAAAATTCATTATTTTCAATTGAAAATATGGGTTCGTTTTATTCCCGTTGATAACTTCGATTCCGGACCGGTTCGCGGGCCACCATGGGTATTGAATTCTGATTTTCTGTTAAAAATCCTAACGAGTTTATTTACTGGAGGACTGACGGTGATTGTAGCAGTCCAAAGGTCAAGGCGCCTGGTTTCATCCTCCTCCCGCTCCCTCCCTCCTTCCTTCACCCTGTCGGGTGAAGAGGGAAGCTCCTCGCTTGTTGACCTGTTCATACTGTCTGTCGGACGCTAACTAACTCTAAACTGCCCCCACCCGATTTGAAATCACGGCAACCCGTAAACCACTCTGGTTGGTTGAACGCATTTTCTTTGTTCTGACATAGTCGACCGTTTGACCTATTTTCTAGCCCTGGGAATATGATATGGCCTTTTGGTCACGTACCAATATTTTCTCCCAAAACGTGCGAACACACACAACCAGAGTGTATTTCATTACAGTGTCACCCGGTGTATTTTATTAGTGTCACTCGCTGAAATCTTGGGTTTCAATGAAGTTTTGGGTTTCTATGAAAACCCAAAACTTTTTGTGATATCGTGTAGACCAGGGGTTCCCAACCTTTTTTGCGTCATCACCCACTTTCACATGGAAATTTTTTCCACCGCCCACTTGTATAGTAAATATTCAAAAGCATACCAAAAATGTTTGGTAAAAGTTTGTTACTGGTTCGTAAACTGACTTTTTATGATGTTGTAAAAAATACCAAAGGGGGTTAACAAATAACGCTGACCTTTTTTATACAGGTTCTTTGCATATCTCCTTTGAATATTTTTTTCGGGTAGCATATGTTGAAATACCACCTTAATACCCAAATCCTATATCGCCCACTAAAATTTCCAATCCCCCACCATTTTCTGTTCAGTTGCTCATCGCCCACCCAACAGTTGAAATCGCCCACCGGTGGTCGATATCGCCCAGGTTGGGAAATCCTGGAGACAGACATGTAACTACGACGTAGGGGAGATAATTGTTCATGGATCCATCCACAAAATTAATCACTTCTTTCATACCCTATTGTCAATCCTCCCATCAAATTTCATTGAAATCCAAATTTCATTGAAACCCAAAACTTCATTGAAACCCAAAATTTCATTGAAATCCAAAATTTCTTTGAAACCCAAAATTCCATTCAAACTTTTGGAGATATCGTGTGGACAGTCATTAGAGTATACATAAATGTATGGGAAAAAAACGGAAAAAATATTTCTCAATCAAAAGAATTCCTGGATCCGTCCCAAAATTTAACCAACTCTTCCTTACCCCATTCCCCACCCTTCCCCAAAATTCAATTGAAATCCATTGAATACTTTCGGTGATATCGTGTGGACAGACAGATGTTTCATTAGAAAAAAGAATTACCACAAAACTATATGAACGTTTTTTTAGACAGTCATCTTGGTGTCACCCCCTCTGATAGTGTCACCCGGAGTGGGCTGCCCCCTCCGCCCCTACCCTGGTACGCCACTGGGCTATATAGCAAAAAAGACATATTGAAGAGCACCTTGCCAATGTGCTTAAAGCGTAAAGGATACAACGGTTGCATAATACCAGCTATGACTTACGGATGCGAAACATGGAAATTGGAAATCAACAAAACGAACTGAGAGCCATGGAAAGAGCAATGCTAGGGATAATTCTAAGCGATGAAAAGGATCAGCATGGATCCGAGGGAAGACTAGGGTGACGCCCATGACTGCACCCTCTTCCACCCCAAAAAAAAAATAACATAAAAACCAATACAGTCATGACCCCTGGGTCATCACTGTATTGGTTTTTATGTTATTTTTTTATTTTTATAACGTGTAATTGTGATTTGTTATCAAATAAAAAAAACCTTGGGTAGACAAGACAGACTGGGAATTTCTTACCCAAGCATAGATAACAAGCGAGCAATTTTTCATTTCTAGAAAACGTCAGCCAAAACTGTCATCATAGGTTTCTCCAGTTTTTAAATTGGTCTGGCTGTATGTATAGTATCGCCCATAAATAAGTACAGAAGAAATGTAATTTTCTTTTAAATCAAACATAGCAGGATTTGATTATTTCTAGTGGAACATTACACACTCAAAACGGATATTATCAGCTATTATTTATGACCAAATACTACAGAATTGAAACTCTGCTGTCAAAAATATGAATATGTTGCCGTCCAAAGATGAGTAAAACACTACGAAAACAATATTTTAAGCAACAGAGTTTCAATGCTGTAGAGTTTGGTCATAAATAATACCTGATAATATCTGTTTTGATTGTGTAATGTTCCACTAGAAATAATAAAATCTTGCTATGTTTGGTTTATAAAACATTACAATTAACTTTCTATTAAAATGTGGTAGGGTGTACTTATATATGGGCGATACTATATGTATCACGCGTACAGGTCACACCAATGGAGCTAGAGGGCTGAAAATTTAAACATTTACTTTACTTTATGTCTCGAAAAAACGTTTGTTTTTTGTTTTTTCACCCCCCTCACCTGGTTTTTAGTGGGGGTTCAATTTACAATGTAAGGTTATGCTAAAGTGGTCCCTATTTTTGCCCGGCTGCATTCACACTTGATTGGGTTTTTTTTAGGAAATTTGGACATTTTAGTGATCTCAGTCAGGCAGTAGAAGGAATTTATTCATTGACCACCCCTTTTTCCAATGTTTTAATTGATCACCTCCAACACGGCATGCTGCCAAAAGACGTTTCTATCGAGTGACTATTTAAAATCGAACTTATCTATTGAAACTAGTTTTTAAAGGTTTGGTTTTATGGCCATTGGCAGAGGCGTATCGGTGGTGGTGGTGAGGTGGTATTTGAAACACCCGCCCTCAATAGAGAGAGACCCCTAAACCTTTATAAATAATAGGTCATCTATTGCATTTCTACTGACTTGCATATACAATAGTACCTTGAATAATGCAGTTTTGATCAGTGCAGGTTTTGATGTAGTACGGTTATGGTATTGCTGTACAAATTAATGTAACTAAGTATAAGCTGAAAACAAAACCACATTAAATTATAATAAGACCTTGAACAGTGCGGTTTTGATTAGTGTGAGTCTTGATGCAGTACGGTTAAGGTATGCTGTACAAATTAATGTAACTAAGTATAACTTCAAAAAGAAAATATTAAATTATAATAAGAACTTGAACAGTGCAGGTTTTGAACTGTACATAACATTTCAGAACAAATTAACCGCACTAATCAAGGTATGTATTCATAATTGATATAAATACTAATTCAGCCTTTGGGGTTGTATTTTTCACCAATTAAGCGATACATGTCTACTTATTTATCTACTTTATTTTCCTTATTCATTCTCGCACCTCATAAAATGTTGGAGGGGGCACTCAAGGAGCTGGCCACCCCCGGAAATATCGTGCTAACGTCACTCGGTAAACTGAGAATTTCTTACTCACTCAAGCATAGATAAGCAACTCGCTATTCCTGTCTCTTACTTACCTTGACTACACGACAGTTCGTCAGTTACCCTGGGCAGGGCCGGGTAAGACCTACTCGGTATTATTGTGATTTGAATAGATTGGCTCTCTACTACGAGGCTATTATCTTGTATATTGACATTTTTTTTTATTTTATTGTCGGCCACTGCGAGAACAACGTACAATAGGAGTGAAAGCGCAGTTGCTAAGGAAAGAGAAGAAGAAAACAACATACTTGAATCGAAGCGAAAGGATATTAAACAAAAACAACTTTTAGACCTGTTAAAATAGGCTGTCAGTTCACGGACCACTAGGGTGTGTCAAGGTGTCTGTACAGATACTACTACTAACTTAACTGTAAAGGCCTTCGAGAGAAACGTTATAAGACGGTACAAACAAAGCTACACACACACACACACACACACACCGAACAGACACCCTCGTCATTTAGCTATCCTGTTTTCATCTGCTATATAACCCTTCTTTTAGTACGTCCTACTGTATTCGATCGCGCTAGCCGGCGAACGATGGATATGTCAACACATTTTAATGGACATATCGTGTCGACTTGAAAAAGTTTTGATAGACTGCACTACCCAAGACAAGACACTCGCGGCCCCTCGGGCTTCCTTGATCCTTGGGTCCCTGGGGCGATGCCCCAGCTGCACACCCGCACCCATATTAGGACTGACTAACTTTATTACCTATACTTGAATGTACACGCACATGGAGGTACGTTGTTTGTTTGTTTGTTTATCTATCTATCTATCTATCTATCTATCTCGGTCTAGTCTGTTCATATCTATCTATCTCAGTCTAGTATGTTCATATCTATCTATCTCAGTCTAGTCTGTTCATATCTATCTATCT
>VCCN01003206.1:1390903-1401748 GCA_006491835.1 Architeuthis dux
GAATAGCATAAAAAATAGTGGAACTCTTCTATGAATTGAATTAAAAAAAAAAAAAAAATTGTTAAATTCATCTAATGGTCAAAGAGTGATAATTTCCATCGGAAGTTATTTCCCTTGATATTGACATTCAATTTTTTATATGAGTTTAAGAGTTAAGTGAATGTAAAAAGACTAAGAGGCTTAAATTAAAGGCAATGCCAAGGCCAATAGAAACGAAAGAGTGAAACTATTTTACCTTGGTCGGTGATGCTGCATCGGATGCACTTGAGGACCTTCAAGTTACGTGCGTAACGCGCAACTGTTGCAATGCAGTCATCATCGACGCAATCATTGAAGCACAAAGACATTGTCTGCAGCTGAGTGCAGTTTTTGGCAATTTCCTTGGCAGCTTTCGAGGACATGTTCACAGAATTCAAATAAATGTGCTTCAAATTGGCAAGCTGAAAGAAACAATTGGAAAACAATAGTGTGGAAGTTTAGATATATATATATCTTTTTCTATTTTTTCTAGTCTGACAATCCATAAGGAAACAAGGGGTTTTAATGGATGTAAACAATGTTATTATTTTTGTTATTATTATTGGATGAAGTAACACATTATTCCAATCAAATTTGACTAGTTTTTATCTTCATCTGAATTTCAGTTGTTTTTATATACAACTTTCAGTTCTCTAACAGATTATTCCAATCAAACTTGACTAGTTTTTACTTTCATCTTAATTTCACTTGTTTTTGAAAATTCACCCCTAAATATGTTTTTAGTGTGGGGTTCAATATGCAATGTAAGTTTATGCTAAATTGGTCACTAGTTTGTGCCAGCTTGATTTTTTTGAAAATTCAGACCGTTTTTAGTGATGACAGCCAAACAAAAGGCAAGAGAAGTAACTTATTCATTGACCAACCATTTTTTCCTACTTTTCAATTGATCACCCCCAACACAGCATACATGGGTGTCAGTGATTCATAATTTCCCTTGGAATGCTAGTTCATTTATTCTAATTCCATAATTTCCTGCGTCTCCAAGATAACAGACCAATTTACAGCAAAGATTGTTTTTATTGTAAGGCTTGTCTGAAATGTCGTAAAATGGAGACATCATGAATATTAATAAGCAAATCGAGTTTGTTTGAATTGACAGAATTTATACTGCAATGATTTCTGGCATAAAATTTCCCTTTTTTTTTACGCAAAAGGTGAGAAAAGTAGCTTATTCATTGATCACCCCTTTTTCCAACTTTTTAATTGATCACCCCTAACATAGCCTATATGAGTGGCGGTGATTCATAATTTCCCTTAGAACGCTAGTGTTTTTTTTTAGTCTGACAATCAGGGTTTTATTGAATGTAAACAAAATGTTAATACTTATTTATTTATCCATTATTTATTTAGAGTTGATGAAGAAAACTGTGATCCACAAGAAAATGAAGAAAACCTGTGGCATAAAAAATATCAACAATAAAGTTTCAGACTTTCAATAGTTTTGCATTACACAGAGACATTTCATTTTTGAGTTCATCAAACAACTACTTGTGTTGTTTATTTAATAAATTTATTGTTGATATTTTTACACCACAGTTTTCTTTATTTTCCTCTGAATATTCTTTAGTGAATTATTTTCTTCAATTTATAAATAAGAACACATATATTCTTAACATAATACACACTACTAACAAACAACCGAGTTTTAAAAAAAGGCTTATTATCCAAGGAGATAACTTACTTAAGAGCTTGAATTTGTATCTCTGGACCCGTCTGCCCATAAAATACCCACATCTCAATACAAAACAAGACAAATACATGCGGACCAGGGTGGCCAGATTAGACTACAAGGGGGAATAATCCAAACTTTATCTCGGACTATATTAAGTAGCTCTAGTACCAAAATTATCAATTAACTCAAAATCCATCATCAAACTAAGCTTGCAGGAAAATACATATTTTTTAAATTTATTGTTTATGTACATTTATGTTGTATCATATCATTCGCGTCTAATGGATTTGTGGGAAGACTGATCCAGAGATACATACTGTTCTTATTTATAAATTGAAGAAAGTAAATCACTGAAAAATATTCAGAGGAAAACGAAGAAAAACTGTGGTGTAAAAATATCAACACTAAAGTCCCAGAATTTCAATAGTTTTGCATTACACAGAGACATTTCATTTTTGAGTTCATCAAACTACTTGTGTTGTTTATTTAATAAATTTATTGTTGATATTTTTACACCACAGTCTTCTTCATTTTCCTCTGAATATTCTTCAGTGAATTATTTTATTCAATTCATAAATAAGAACACATATTCTTAACATAATACACAATACTAACAAATTATCACAAACAACTGAGTTTTAAAAAAAATTCTTATCTAAGGGAGATAACTTCCTTCACAACTCGAGTATGTATCTCTGGACCAATCTTCTCACAAAGACCCGAAGAGAGTGTAGTATCTGCGCTCTTATTATGTATAATAATTTTTGGGATCATATGACTGACAAGCACCCCAAATTTTTGCAAATCTAAAAGTACGGTTTTTGCCTTTACACTGGTGACGTCACAGAAACGTCAGCAGCCGTTAGTTACCAAGTTAAACAAAGTCTGCGTGTTGATATTGAAAATAGAGATTGAAAGTAGAAAATACACGCCTGAACTGGTGTCGCTACTCTGTATTTATTTCGAAGTTATTAATATATTTTCATCCGTTAAAAACTATTTAATCCATGTTATTTCAAAGTTACTAAGATATTTTCTTCCGAAAACATTAAAAACTATTTATTCGATAAAATCTTGTTTACAACACAAACAAGGAGTTCAATCATCCGAAGAACCATTTGAATTTTAAAATTTTATGACTACTTCATCTTAAATTTATCGCAACTTTTTGCCCCAAAACAGCAATGTTCAATCGTGCAAGTAAAAAAAAATTAAAATGCGATAAAGAGCAACTATTAAACTATTAAGATGAGGTAAATAGGTAAAAAGAAAAATCAATAATAATGAAATGATAAGTCAAAAACTTTTTAAATAAATTTCAAAATAAAAAAGAAATCAAATTAAAGATTAAAAATTTCTTAAGGGATTTATTCGTGTATGTCCAGCATCGAAAGTTTTTTTTAAAAAATAATTCAAGTGGAATAACTTTTTTTGTCTTAATTGTTGGATCCCAGTATAGTATCAGTAGCAAAAATGTAATTCAATTTAATCAAAACAAGGATGCAATGTAGAATTCAGACCCCTTTAACTACATGTGAAGAATATTCACAAAATTTGAAAAACTTATCAGTTAAATTGAATTTTAATGTAACCAGAAAATTTGCATTTTTGAAATGAATAAAATTTGGAATTCGCATTCTACATTCAATCCAGATTTTTATAGGAAATAAAAAAATGTACTCATAGATTTCAAGCATTGTCAACCATTATTAATTTTTGACTATTATTTCTTTCATCTTAATTTCAGTTGCTTTTACACCTAGCAGTAGTAATAGACATAATAGACTTAATAATATTATCTTGAATTTTTATTAGATGAAGCATTGTCAACCATTGTTCATTTTTGACTAGTATTACTTTCTCTTGCTTTTACACCTAATAGTAATAGTCTTAAGTTGTCTGAATTTCTTAGATGAAGCATTGTCATTATTATTAATTTTTCTTCCACAAAAAAATTGAAATTAAGATGAAAGAAATACTAATCAAAAGATTATTAATAATTTTAACTAAATTCTTAAACAGAATTCTCTTCTAAAATAAAATGGTATGTAACCGAAGTTAGCAGAACTTTCCTCTTACCTTTGACAGGTACATCAGGTGTTGGTCTGTGAGGGGACAGTTTGAAATGTTGATGTTTTCAAGTTGTTTACATTTCTGAAACAACTCGGCCAAAGCATCCACCTGAAAACACAAGAGCAAACGGTATGCGGCTGAAATATTGTATTAAAAAAAAAATAACTAGAAAAATGAGGGAATAAGTCCATACCAACCCACATTGAATGACAAGTAGGTTCTAATTATCTTAGGGAATATTTCTGCTCATGCCTTCATACTCTTCCCTACATATTGTCTGAATTTTGTTAGACGAGGTGTTAGAAACTGTCAACCAAAACTGTCAACATAGGTTTCTTCAGTTTTCAAGTGATTCTGGTTGGCTGGCTATGTACAGTATCACCCATAAATAAATACACCTCTACCACGATTTTTTATAGAAAGTTCATTTTCTTCTAAACCAGTGGTTCCCAACCAGGGGGGAATTCCCCCAGGGGGGCAATTTAGGTAGTCCAAGGTGGGAATAAGGCTATTACGTAAAAATAAAAGTCCAGTCTAGAGATAGGGTTTTCTGCACTTCTATCTATCAAGTCAAAGGCTCGAAATAAGCTCCAAATTGAGAATGATTTAAGATGTGCTCTCTCACTAATAGATCCACAATCGAAGAACTAGTAGCAAAAAAACAAGAACAGAGATCACATTGATGCGTATATCAGTCACAATTTCAGAATTCTTCTTTTTTTTTGTAATAAATTGGAATTTCAAATGATGTACTCTAATTATTTTTGCTTGCTTTCTTTGTGTAGCAAATACACAGCAGCAGCTGTACAATTATAAAATTAAACTAATTCTTAGTATGAAGCTGTCTAATATATACATAAAATAAAGTTATTAATTGAAATTATTTTTTGTTGCAACTTAATAAACAGAAGGGGGGAATACTAGTAATCTTATTGACAAAAGTGTGGAATGACTCGAAAAGGTTGGGAACCACTGTTCTAAACCAAACATAGCAGGATTTTATTATTTCTGGTGGAACATTGCACAATCAAAACGGATATTATAGGTATTATTCATGACCAAACTCTACCGCATTAAAACTTTGTTGCCAAAAATATGAATATGTTGCCGTCCAAAAATTAGTACGCCCACATGAAAAAATATTTTTGGCAACATAGTTTGAATGGTGTAGATTTGGAACAGTTAGGGCTGGGCAAAGTCCAGATGGATAGATAGATAAAATTGAACCCCGCCCTAAAAACCTATTTGGTGGGGATTTTCAAAAAACAAAGAAAAACATTTTCCCTACTCATTGAGGGGAGAGTGTGTACAAAAATCAAGTTTCTACTATGAACGGTTAGGGCTGGGCAAAGTCCATATAAATGTGTGAACACATGAATAACCTAAACCTTTGGCAGTGGTGATTAATTCCTTGATCAGCTCCAAAATTTAATCAATTCTTCCTTAGCCCATGGCCCACCCTTCCACAAAATGTCATTGAAATTCATTGAGAACTTTTGGAAGGAAAAGTTACTTACGGCTTCACAATGTGAAATGTTGAGCAGTTTGAGACCGGGACAATGGGTGGCCAGTGTGAGGACAGCTTCCGAATTCAACTGAGAACTCACGCTAACGTGGGTCAATTTAGAACAGTTGATAAAAATCTGAAAAACAAAAAAAGAATAGGTCAATAGAAACCGTCATGTGCCGTTGGGGGTGATCAATTACAAAATTGGAAAAAGTGGTGACCAATGAATAAGTTACTTCTCTCGCCTTTTGTTGGATCATACATA
Source organism: Architeuthis dux (assembly GCA_006491835.1). NCBI lineage: Eukaryota > Metazoa > Mollusca > Cephalopoda > Oegopsida > Architeuthidae > Architeuthis > Architeuthis dux. The sequence goes on from VCCN01003206.1 coordinate 1,396,460, forward strand.
TAACAAACAAAGAAAGAGACACTCATATATGCTGAGTTGGGGGTGATCGATTAAAAAATTTGGGAAAGGTGTGACCAATGAATAAGTTACTCCTCTCACCATTTGTTGGGCAGTGATCACTAAAAAGGGTCTGAATTTTCAAAAAATAAGGCAGACCTCATCTTATACTCACGGTCGACTTATATTAAAAAATATTCTTGGCAAAAAAGCCCTAATCAAGGCGAGATAGAGACATCTGGAATGGCTGACCACATGTGGAGAGAGAAAGGCGACCACTTTCCTCTCTGGGAGGAAATCCAGATTATTGACAGAGAATACTGTTGGAAACAGAAAAATCAAAGAGGCAGCACATATCAGCATGTTGACTAAATGCATTAGTCAGACAAGTGTGGAGTTCAACACAATGTGTTTTCTGCTGCTCAACAGGTCCAAACCCAACAAGACAAGGACAAAGAAACACAACCGAATCCTACGTTATAAGAGTTACCCCCTTTAAAATTAAAAAACTTCTGTTCACCCCATCACATTAGATTAGTAGACCTGAAGAAGGCCGAAGAATGGATCGGCTGAAACATTGTGTTAACAACACAAACAACAAGGAGTTCAATCGTCCGAAGAACTATTTGAATACTAATGACCCTTCTCAAAACTATAGAACAACACAAACAAGAAGGAGTTCAGTCACCCGAAGAACTATTCGAATGTTAATGACCCTTCTCAAAACTATAGAAAAACACAAACAACAAGAAGGAGTTCAATCGTCAGAAGAACTATTTGAATGTTAATGACACTTCTCAAAACTATAGAACAACACAAACAACAAGAAGGAGTTCAATCGTCCGAAGAACCATTTGAATAAAAAATATACGTTATTTAGCAACAAAATGAAGATTCCTCTTTTCTCTCTCCCATTCGTATAGTTTTATCAAGGCTGTAGGCCTGAATCAGGTGCTGTACCTTGTCTATCCTGAGTGCAATAGTCAGCCCAGCATCTTTTCTTGATCGGAGTTTCATGGCCACCTACCTCTATCATTGTTTCATTGGTAACTGCAAAACAGTCATCGAGATAGAGTTGTTCCAAATCGGGCAGGTTCTCGCCAATGAGACGAAATGTAGAATCAGGCAGGCAGCAGCAACTGCAAAGAAGAAAAAAAATTGAAAAAAAAACTGTATCCTCATCAATGACATGCTGTCTGCATAGGCAAGGTGGGCAGTGCCTACCCAGACTAAAATTATAAAGGTTAATTATTAGATATAAAAAGTAAAAGATTTCCAATTCATTGTAGATTTCTAATTTAATGCACTAAATTCCATGTATAATTCAGTAAATGGCGTTTATTTTCATCTTAGATATAACTCAATCTTTTTTTGTTTTTATTCTTGGGCTTTTCTACTTTAAAATTATGGATGTTTGCTTTTGGTCGGGACTGATGAAAAAGCACCAAACTTGCACATGCAAAGCAGATGTCATTTGAGGCATCTACCATAGGAGTGGCGAACTCACCATTGTTCTATGGTAAACTATTGAGCCAGCCTTGCTCTCTCTCTGGTGGTATAATCAGCAAGTTTCCAGTTCGCCTCTAATACTCTCGTTTTTGCCACTGTTTCACTGTTATTTTTATTGATATTTACATATTTTTCCATTTTAGGAATGATATGTGGTTGCTAATGCACAATCTTTGGTAATTTTTCTGTAATATCATGTAAAAAACAATAGTATAGTCATATTCTACACAATATACTGAAGTATCCTACAATTTTTTTAATGAAAATCATTCCAAAAATGTGGTCGGTATGCAGTTTTTAAAGTCGCCAAACTTTGGAGCTCATAACATGTTTTGGTTACACCACTTTTTGTTAAATTTGACTAGTTTTTTACCTTCATCATTATTTTTAGTTGTTTTATTTCTGATTACACTGTTATTCGTTGCCATAGAAACAATGGCCAGAATTAATAAGTTGTATAAAACAACTAAAATTAGGATGAAGGTAAGAACTAGCCAAATTTAATAAAAGGTGGTGTGTTACAATACTTCATCCAATAATAATAAAGATTGATTTATAAGTTGTATAAAAACAACTAAAATTAGGATGACGGTAAAAACTAGTGAAATTTAATAAAAAGTGGTGTGTTACAATACTTCATCCAATAATAAGTGGCCTGAATTAATAAATTAAATAAAACCAACTAAAATTAGAATGAAAGTAAAATCTAGTCAAATTTAAAAGTGGTTTGTTACAATACTTCATCCAATAATAATAAAGATTGATTTATGTTTTGGTTAGTTCGTCCGTTCCATGCTGGATGCCTCATTTGAAAGGCAAGAAAAACAGGGATGAGTTACCTACCCTTTAAGAGATAAATATATTAAATGTCGACATTTTTTGAGCAGGGAAGAAATGCCGTTAAGAGTGAAGCCCATGATGTTTGACAGATCCAAATGGACGACATTATTACTGTACGAAGTGACCTTGTCGAGAATTTCATCGGTGATACACATGTGCGTGAGGTCTTGAAAACAAATGTACCGCCACAAAGACGGGTCTTTACTCAATTCATACCATTTGGTACACACCAGCGCCACACTGCACAGGCGCTGCGGAATGGTCAAAAACTGGAAGATATATAAAAGAATACTGTTTGGAAGTTCGAGAATGTTTTGGCAACTCGAGGAAGGGGTCGCATCTTCATCCGAATTGTAGCATGCAGAGTTCGGATTACTTCTATCGACGCAACTAGAACTATTGAAAGATATTTTTGAAGATTCTCCCTGAGATAACGGACACCGCTGTGGGGTCTCCGCCTGCTGCGTTTCGGGGAATGCCTGTGGAGATTTATTTGGTTCGAATTGGCGGTAGACATTTGTACAATGAGGCGGATAAAAGTCTTTGGTATTTAAACCCTTTATTTCCTGGCAATGATTATTCGAGAGACGGCTATGAAGAGATGGGGGTAAAGAATCCGAACAGGTCACTGTCATTTCTGGCTGGGAACTGATTGCAGACGAGTCGGACTTATCGTCTGTGGGGGTCTGGCTCAAGGGCAATGCTGTTGAAATAATGGCTGTGGCGTGGACCATTTGGCCAGCTGACAACGGCTCGGTGGCATTGTCCGGATCGAGCTCCATTAAACGAACCTTACAAGGTTGCTGTTCTTCTGTATTATCTGGTGCGGGAGGGAAACATCGTTTACTTCTGCTCACGTGAAGAAGCCTGAAAAAAGAAAGGACAGGTACTTTGGAAAAAAATAATAATTACTTGAAGCAACTCTTCAATTCAAGAAAAAAAAAAGAAATTAGAGATTAAACATGTACCAGGTCTTATTCGCATTTTGGAAAAATTCTAAGGCTTTTTATTTACTTTACATTTATAAGGCAAATGATTCACAAGAGAATGGTTCTTGCACTTGCAATAATTAATCACTGCTACCCACAACACTGGTTTATTGCTAGGTTTAGGTTATTCATGTGTTCTGACATTTATATATATCTATGTATCCGGACTCCTGCGTCTGAATTCTACATTTCATCCATGTTTTTATTAAATTAAATTAAACTTTAATTACGGTTAAAAATACAGGCGGTAAATATTTTTTCATCATTTCACTATATTTAATTATTCATCCTTGTTATAATAAGTTTCAGTCGAACCAAGAAAGAACAAAAAAATATGCATTTCAAACATTTTTATAAGATATCGGAATAAATCGCTAAATAGGATGACAAATATTTTTTTTAAATAATATCGAGTGAAAAAAATTTTTTTTTCACAGATCAAAAGCCTGAATGAAACTAAAAAAAATTCAAATGTTTCAAATTTATACATTATGGTCAATACTGGTTATTTTTTTAAAAAATTTATATATATCAGACGGTTTTTATTACTATAAATTTTAAATTTTATTATTAAGGGTGTACTCGGAGTGTGAATTTATAAAATATATAAGTAAATTATGTATGTGGGATATTATGTTAAAATGAAAAAATGTTACTAAGTGTAATTTGTGTAAATGTTTGTAATTTATGATTTATATATAGTCGTTAAAACTGACATCTAGTTTGTTATCAAAATATTTTAATAAAAATTAGTTTGTGTCTGCACTTTGCCACCTGTTCATTTCTTTTATTTAAAATGGAAATGCAATAATATTTAATTTTTCTTCCAAACATAAGTAGCATTGCAGAATACGCTGAGTTTGATGTTGTTGTCCGTCCTGTGTAGCAGGGTGTCCAGGAACGGTAATGTGTTGCTGGATTGTTTTTCTCGTGTGAAATTGATAGAGGGTTCTACCATGTTGAGTTATGTTACTAAGTTATCTAGGTTTGTTTAGCAGGGGTATGTCCATGTAGTGAAAATAAGTGTCTATCTCGGGTATGATTACTTACGAAAGGGACTGATTCTAGAAATTGGCAGGCTAGTAGTCGGCTGATTGGGGATCCCATAGGCAAGCCAAATTTGTGTTTGTAGTGTTTCTCATCGAAGGTGAAAAAACACTGGTGTGTGCAGATTTTTATGATTTTGTTAGTGGGTAGGGCGAATTTTGTTTGGGATTTATTAAGGTGGTTTTTGAGTAGTTAGAGGCATTTCTTCACTGCAATGTTGGTGTAGAGTGATGTTACATCCAGGCTGGCCATTTGCTACATTGACGATGCCCCGATCTTATACCGCCGCCAAATAAACCTAGATAAATTAGTAACACAACTCAACGTAGTAGAATCCTCTATCAATTTCACAGAAAAACAATCCAACAACACATTACTGTTCTTGAAATTCTACACAGCACGGACAACAACATCAAACAAAAAATGACCATATATATATGGATAGGGATCATCCAACATTATGATAAAAAGAAGACAGTGTGGAGATTCAAAATTTCTAGTCTCCATATTCTGTAGGATATAAAATTATCCATCCTTTGAATTTCACACCGTCAGCATAGGGAACCACGTGTATACTCTAGCCAAAAAACGTTCATGAAATTCCAACAGTCACCCCAAAGACATGACAGGGTAAGGCATATATATGCATAGAGAAATCTTTATCACCCCCCTGATTCTCTAAGGACCACAGGAAATGGTAGGACGATCTAAGCAGCTAAGAGAAGGAACAAGTGGTCACCCCAAAAACATCACAGCGTAGTTGTATCAAACCAGTTTGAAATAACTATTTTAATGGGAAACAGCCTCGTTCCATGTTCTTTCTTTCATAAGATTATACATATATATATATCTATATAGTAAGTGTTTACAAGTATGCATCACAATTATGCATAAGTATATTAATAGA
>VCCN01003206.1:1422183-1443581 GCA_006491835.1 Architeuthis dux
TTTTTTTTTTTAGGTAACATTTATTTATTGAGAAACCATTTAAAATAATTTTGAAAAACTGACACAAAAAAAAAATTCATTATAACAGCGGAACGTGTATAAAAAATAAAACACAAACGTTTTTACAGCAGTGCCCGTATAACTCAAGCATGGGAGAGAAAGATGTGTTTGATCACGTGATCGCCTCAGTATACATACATAAGTATAATTAATTATAAATAATAAACAAACAATTTAATTGTAATCCTGTTTTCTTTTTGTGGGGGTCCAAAATAGTAGTAGCATAAAACTGGCTTGATTTTCAATTTAAAGACAGTCATTGAAAAATGTAGCCAATTTTAGCCATTTGTTAAAGCCAGTTATTAAAGAATCTAGCCAATTTTAGCCATTTAAAAAAGTACCGTATCTTGGACCCATCAAACCAGTGATTACTAGTAAGTTGGCTATCAGATATATCTTTTTTTCTTTACATTCAAAAGAAGACAATGATCGAAATTAGGGGGAAAATAATTAAATGAGACCCTTTTCAACTGTCACGCCTTTAGGGGTCATTAATTTATTTATTAAGACGGTTAGAAATAACATTTTTAAAAATGAAACTGACGAAAGAATATTTATTATAACAGTGGAAAGTGTTGATAAAAAACGTTTTTTGTTTTTTTTACAGCAAATGCCAGTTTTAAGAATCTAAGTTTTTATTTTATTTTTTAAAGGTTTTAGAAGGGGGGTTCTATTTACGATGTAACTATATTGCTAAAATGGACCCTTACTTTCGTACGTTACGTAGAAATCGGTGTTATGCCAGGGCGAAAAAGTGTTTGGTAACGTGATAAATACATTTACTATTTTCACGTAAATAAATACACGAATTAAAATTATAGTTGGCTAATAATCAGATATATACCCTCTTTTTTTTTTTTTTTTCTTTAAAATTTAATGTGACAAAAAAGGTTTTAGAAGGGGGTTCTATTTACAATGTAACTATAATGCTAAAGTGGACCCTTACTTTCCACCATTCGTACGTAGAAATCGATGGGCGAAAAAGGTGTTTGGTAACGTGATCGCCGTAAATAAATACACGAATTAAAATTATAGTTGGCTAAAATCAGACTCTTTAAAATTTAATAATGACAACAAAAATGTTTTAGAAGAGGGTTCTATTTACAATAACTATAAATGCTAAAGTGGACCCTTACTTTCCGCCATTCGTACGTAGAATTCGATGTTATGCCTGGGCGAAAAAAGTGTTTGGTAACGTGATAAATACATTTACTATTTTCACGTAAATAAATGAATTAAAATTATATTTGGCTAAAATCAGATCCTTAAAAAATTAATGTGACAAAAAGGTTTTAGAAGGGGGTTCTACAATAGTCTACAATTCTATTTACAATAGAAGTTTTAGAAGGGAGGTTCTATTTACAATATAACTATAATGTTCTATTTACAATATAACTATAATGCTAAAGTAGACCCTTACTTTCCGCCATTCGTACGTAGAAATCAATGTTATGCCTGGGCAAAAAAGGTGTTTGGTAACGTGATCGCCGTAAATAAATACACGAATTAAAGTTATAGTTTGCTAATAATCAGATATATGCCCTTTTTTATTTCTTTAAAATATAATGTGACAAAAAACGGTGATCATTTCTTCAACTGTCACGCCTTTTTCTAGGTGACATTTATTTATTTATTGAGAGACTGTTAAAAATGAAATTTAAAAAAGAAAAATTGACGAAAAATATTCATTATAACAGCGAAAAGTGTTTAAAAGGGAGACGTTTTTACTGTGCCCAGTTCCCGTTTAACAGAAATCGGTGTTACTGTTATGCATGGGAGTATGAGGTGTGTTTGGTCACGTGATCGTCTTAAGTAAGTACTAGTAGTAAATCTCTTTGGATCTCTTCTCTTTTTTTTTTTAATGCTTAAATTTCGTCAATTTGCAATTGACGTAATTTAAAATTTTGATTTCCTTTTCTTGTGATTTGAATTTTTTAAAAAAGTTTTTAAAGAAAAAGTTTTTAAAGAAAATGTTTTATCGCTATATGAGACATAGCAAAAAAAAAAAATTTCACGGTTCAGGGAGACTAAATAAAGTCTTTAAAAACAAATTCTAATAACTAGGTGCATGTTTGGACTTTATGGTCTGTGGTGCAGACTGCCATAAATTGTCATCATGTAAAATAAATTTTCTGTCCGTCGTACGAAGCTACGGCTTAGAAGTATTTTGGTTACTTCTCTTCAGTGCCAATTTAGATATATTATAGCTAAGTTTAGATGGAGATCTAAATATTTTTTTTATTCACGAGAACTGCTGACCGCCCCAAAAACCTGCAAACTCTATACTGCACTTCCTTGTGTGCTGACTAATATATCTGGCGAATGTCAACTTCATCTAATGGTCGGTTGTTGAGTATTCTCGCTGCACACACGTACAACACCCTTAATTCAAACAAAAAACAAAAAAGTTGGAATTTTGTAACAAGTGAAATAATTGATGCGACTTGTTGTCACTTGATCATCTTTTCTTCTAGTTTTAAAACTCATAATAGAGTAATAATAATAATAATAATAATAATAATCATTGTGTAGTGTAAATAAATAAAAAGAATTAGTCACTCAATAGAAACCGTCATGTGACCGACATCTTTTGGCAACATGTCGTGTTCGGGGTGATCAATTAAAAAGAATTGTTAAAAAAAGGGGTGATCAATGAATAAGTTACTTCTCTTGCCTTTAGTTGGATCACACGTATAACAAAGAAAGAAAGAGACACCCATATATGCTGTGTTGGGGGTGATCAATTAACATCAAAAAAGTTGTTGATCGATGAATAAGTTACTTCTCTTGCTTTTTGTTGGATTACTAAAAAAAAACAAGCATGCACACAAACTACCAATTTAGCATAAACTTGCATTGTAAATTGAACCACCCACTAAAAAACCTATTTTTCTGGAGAATTTTCCAAAAAAAAATTCTTTTGTTTTTCTAGACTCTAGAAGTAAATGTTCATATTTTCAGCCCTGTAAATTTCATTGGTGCACCCTGTACGCGTGATAGAGCTGGTCAGACCAACTTGAAAACTGAAGAAACCTATTTTGAATAATAATAATAATAATAATAATAATAAAGATCTTAATTTTAGCTTCCTTTTTAAAATAAACCTTTTATTTCTGTTTATTTTTTTTGTTTCGCTTGTCCTAAATTCCTGAACTTTTCTGGAGTGTTTAGTTGTGAGAATTTGTGGGTGGAGTCCGTTTTCTAACTTCTATGGATAATTACTGGGGGGGTTGGGGGGTGAGTACACAAGCAAACTCTTGTCTACAGCATTAAAAAAATTGTAATGAATAGTGTTTGGTTGTATGGGGATTAATATTAAATGTCATCTATTCATTATACAATTAATACGTAGTATACTCGTGCCGTCAAAAATGACGGCATATATAAAATTGATACAAGCGTCCCCTGTTATAACGCAAATCCAAGCACGTTATAAACAAGTCGATATAAAATTGATACAAGCGTCCCCTGTTATAACGCATATCCAAGCGTGTTATAACCAAGTCGATATAAAATTGATACAAGCGTCCCGTTATAACGCAGATCCAAGCGTGTTATAACCAAGTCGATATAAAATTGATACAAGCGTCCCCTGTTATAACGCAAATACAAGCATGTTGTAACTAAGTCGATATAAAATTGATACAAGCGTCCCCTGTTATAACGCAGATCCAAGCACGTTATAAACAAGTCGATATAAAATTGATACAAGCGTCCCCTGTTATAAGGCAAGTGTTGGGATCCAGGAACTCTAAATCGCGATCGATTTAGTTGTTTTGGAGCTAGATTAAAATTTAGCATGCCTTCCAAGTCTCACGCATTTTGATACATTCTCACGCTCACACGCATGGAACGGAAATTCTCACACATTTTTATAAAGAATGTTAGATTTATTAAATCTGTTTAGATTTCTGATAAAAAGAATTCTTATAGCACTTTAGAACTCACAATATTTTGATTTGAAAGATCACATATAAAACTTTTGAAAACATTTGAATGGTTCTTCGGACGATTGAACTCCTTCTTGTTATTTGTGTTGTAAACACGAAGTTTCGGCCGAAGAACCATTTGAATATTAATGACTGTTCTCAAAACTATAGAAAATATCTTTTGAAAACATGTTTTAAATAGACTTCTGACAACACTTAATTTCAGTGGCTGAAACACAATTTTTAGCCAATCTTGGATACATAATTTTCAGTCTTTTTTTTTTTTTTTTTTTCAATTGGACCCCCGTAGAAGCCCCCCCCCCAATTTTTCTTTGTGGGGGCAGATTTTACACGATTCTCACTCATTTTCAACATTGAAACTTAACAGGTATGATATTTGGGCGTCCACCATCCACCCATGTTATAACACGAACTGCTGAGTTTATATTTTGAAAAGAAACTATGTAAAGATATTTTCTATAGTTTTGAGAAGGGTCATTAATATTGAAATGGTTCTTCGAACGATTGAACTCCTTCTTGTTATTTCTGTTGTTCTATAGTTTTGAGAAGGGTCATTAATATTGAAATGGTTCTTCGGACGATTGAACTCCTTCTTGTTATTTCTGTTGTTCTATAATTTCTGTTTAACCCATCACACTCGGATTTTACACCTGAAGGTCAAAGAATGGATTGGCCGAAACGTCATGTTTACAACACAAATAACCAGGAGTTCAATCAATCCAAGAACCATTTGAATATTATGTTATTATTGCTTTTAGGTGAGGCCTTTTCATTCATGATATGCTTAACATCTGATAATAAAGTGTATTTGAGTTTATATTTTGAAAAGAAAATATGTAGTTTATAATCTGGGTTTTTTTCATACGTCAAATATAAATTCTTTAAAATAATTCCTTGAAAGCACAGATTGATACGTGGGAGTCCGGAAGATGGGTTTATTGAGGGCTTGGAAGAATGTGCTGTAAGTAGAAAAGACTTGAAAAAAAAAACAACGGAAGAAAATAACATTGTTTATTCTTTCAAGAGGAATTTAAGAAGAGCAGTAATTATTGTGATCTATATTATTTTATTTATACTGTTTTCTGAGCGTCTTCCGAGTTTTAAATCTTTCAACACATGACATCCTTCAAGAATTTTTCGAAGAATTTTTTTATTTAGCTTAATTTCAGTAGCTGATGTGGTCAGATGGATCATATACAAAACTTTTGAACCATGTTTTAAATAGACTTCTAGGCAACACTTAACTTCAGTAGCTGATATGTCCTGAAATGCAATTTTAAAATTTGGGATGACGGTCAGCTCAACAAGATCACATACAAAACATTTGAAACATGTTTTAAATAGACTTCTATACAGCACTTAATTTCAGTAGCTGATATGCCCTGAAACACAATTTTCCCTACCATGATCTGAAATCATGACTAAAGTGATTGGTAGCCGTTTCTCTTACCAACTCAGCCAAACTGACAAGACTTACATATCTAAGAAATTTAAGTTAGAAATACACAAGCTTATTTCATTCTAATAAATAAATAAATACATTTATACTAAAAACACATGTTTTATTTATTATATATACCATACAAAAGTTGCAGTAATCATCTTCAGTCAAAATTTCAAAGATGAATGTTTTTTCTGAATTACAAAGATGAATTTTTTTCACGTACATAAGATCTCATTCGCATTTTCCAATTCATTATTTTCAATGCAGTTGCAGCAAGTTCAGCAACCATAGCAAGTCACCTGGACTGCCAATGGTTCAAACTCCACTCCTACTTCCTTGCATATTTGTAATATAAATTGTCATAGATATGTAAGACTTGTCAGTTTTGGCTCAGTCGGTAATAGAGCCACCTACCGATCACGTGGTTGTGATTTCAAATCACGGTAGAGAAATGCTAATTTTATATATCGGTTTGGCTTAACGTGACTGGACAGACAAACTGTGAAGAGTTTACTCCCCTAAATTAGGTGAGGATTGTTCTTGTTACAGTGGAAAAACAAAGTCAACTCCAGTCTCTAACTTCGATTGACAATAAAAATTTAATTTTAATGTGTTAGGGGTGATTATTGGATGAAGTATTGAAGTAGTTTTTACCTTCATCCTAATTTTAGTTGTTTTTATACAACTTATAAATCAATCTTTATTATTATTGGATGAAGTATTGTAACACACCACTTTTTATTAAATTTTCACTAGTTTTTACCTTAAAAATTTAATAAAAAGTGGTGTTACAATACTTCATCCAATAATAATAAAGATTGAATCACAATATTGTTTGTGGCTTGTAATTGTCCACAACGACTGTTGCATATTTTCGTACCAATTAAGAAAATTAGTAGTACTGCCAAGTGCTTGTTAAATGTTTTAGAGCAAGTGCTTTCTGGCCTAATGGCTTTGGAGCAACAACAAAAAAAAACCCCAACTAAATGTCTAGTTTCAGTGGGAGAACTGAGTTTTTGGAGCGTGCATCCATAGTGAACAGTATTTTTGATGAACGAACACATACACATACTAATCAAAGGCCCCAACAATACTAACAACAATAGACATTCATGATTCATGAATTTTTTCTCTCACTTCCAAAAGCTATGCTGATGAAGATGCAGTCTGCAAAAGAATAAAAAATAATAAGGAACTCTTTCATACATATACTCCTGGTTTGTAGATAGGTTTTTACACTGTGTTCATAGATAGGTTTCAATACCATTTATTCAGATGACCTGTTCATCTCACAATGAACACAGCTGAAACGAATACATAGGTTAGTGTTAGTAATATTGTCTAGTTTGTCTTATATATATATATATAATTTTTTTTTTTAAATTTTTTTTTTAAGGTGGATTCTGTGTGTTATCTCCTGTTTTAGGTGGTACTTTTGAAAACGACTTAATGAGTCGAAACATGTTACAGTATTAAATAATTTCTTGCAAATTATTCTGAGTCTCCACATTGTCTATTCCTAGCATCATATATATATATCCCCAAAACAGTTCCATGGCAACAACTGATGATCCCTACAAGAAAATAATTATATTTATAATATAAGATCTAATTCTGTGTAAAACATAAAGCCATCTAATCCATCTCTCATTAACAGTTATTAGTGACAATGAAATAAACGAATAAAACGTTTCTGTAGGAAAGATATTTTTAAAAAAAACATTTTTCGTAATAACGCCCTGAAGCTTTAAGACTGTAAGACTTATCTAAATATAAACTTATATAAATATGAAACTTTTTAGTAACATCTTTAATGTTTGAAGCTACAAAGCTTTCTAGACTATATATAATATATGTGCATTTTGTGTTTTTAAAGAAACACAATATCTTGAATGTACATAGTGTTCAATATTTCAGTGAATAAATTAATAAAACAATAAAACAGAGCATATCAAATTTTTATATATGTTATGGGATTCGCTACAGATTGACAGTGCGTTTCATTGTCACAGGCAACTCATCGGGCAAATGGCTTAAGATTTGAAAGAACAAATCATTTTATAAAAATACATATTTTTTGCACATGACATCACCATGTTCAGCTCTGCTTTTATATGTATTCACTTTTATTTTTTTATATTTATTCACAAATAATACTTACTGTTAAAACCAGATGCTAATAAATATTATGAGAGAATGAAGAATACATATAAAATTGGGGGGAGCTGAACATGGTGATGTCGTGTGCAAAAAATATGTATTTTTATAAAATGATTTGTTCTTTCGATCTTAAGCCATTCGCTTGATGAGTTGCCTGTGGCAATGAAACGGACTGTCAATCTGCAGCGAATCCCATAATATATTTTGTGTGTGTGTGTATATAACATTTTTAGCTATACTGTTATAAGAAAATTAAATCTAGCTAAAATCATTGAAAAATCTATCCAATTTTAGACATTTTAAAGGCAAAAATGACTACCATCTTATGGCCCCCGTCACACTCCAAAGACTTGTACAAAGGCTCCAAAAAGTATAATTATTCAATGTATTGATGAGATATTAACACAATAATGAAAATAAAGGACATTAATTTGTCCTCTAGCTCTAAGATACCGTTCTCTCAAATAATGTTGTTGTTCTCGCTCCTACCGTTCTTAAAGCCAGTCATTGGAAAGATCTAGCCACTTTTAGCAATTTAAAATTGCTACCATCTTGTGGCAACGTCAAACCAAAGATTACCAAAGGTTTGGAACACTGAGTTGTGTATATTCAAAAAAAGTAGGTTGTATTTTCCGCGTGAGTAAACTCGACTTCCATCAACAAGTGGTTGTATCAAGGTTTCTATTGTTTGGTTAACACACTTTTCTTTTTTTCTTTCACCAATTCCTCGGTACAAATTAAGTAGTGCGGTCCCTCCTACAGAGCTAGCATGTAGATAGGGGGGGGGTTCAATTTTCAATGTAAACTTATGCTAAATTGGTCACTAGTTTGTGCCCGCTTGTTTTTTGAAAATTCAGTTCACAAATATAAAATAGAACCACGTGGTTGTCACGCTGATAATGTTTGTAAGCTTGGGTTAATGACAGATATTAACAGATTAAAAATGCAACAAAATATTATGTACTTACAGAGATTCTTTATTCATATTAATGACCGCAGTCAACCAAACACGTGTGTCCTACACCAAGCTCTTATTCTACTCATGAACATAATCACTAAATGGCTGCTTGTTCACCAGAACATAAAACAGCGCCCCCTAGTGGACAGAAGTGATTTTTTTTTTTTTTTTAAATTTTCTTTTTTTTTTTAAATCGCATCTTTTTTTAAAAATCACTTCCGTCCCAGGGAAGATATTTGTTCGTCCTGAACACATTTTCACCGTCCCCCGGGACAACGTTAATTTTGAACCCTGTTCGGTCATTTGCATAAACGGGATTGTTGAGGATTGTTCTTGTTGGTATGTTGTCTTTGTTACAGTAGAAAAACAAAGTCAACTCCAGGTTTGGACTGGAGTTTGACGATCATTTATTTCCTCAACGTTTAATTGTAGCATAATAAAAACAGCATTAAAATGTTGTGGAAATAAATAATTGTCAAACTCCAGTCCAAAACCTGGAGTTGACTTTGTTTTTCTACCGTAACAAAAATAACAAATGACAAGAACAACCCTCACCAGTCATCCATAATTTTAAAAAACAATTTTTTACAAAATTTTGGTGAGGATTGTTCTTGTTCAAATATCAGGTGAGCACAGGTTTGCTGATACGAATACATAGGTTAGTGTTATGATATACTACCACGAGAAGTCATTTTCCTGTGCGGAAGTGGAAGTAGATATCTTGAGAACCGCTGATCCATACAACTTCAAAATTGACACTGTACTGCCTTGTGTGCTGACTGATATATCAGGCGAATGTCAACTTTGTACAATGGCCAGTTGTCGAGTAATCTCAATGCATAAACACACACACATAGACACAGAGGTTTCTTCAGTTGTAGTTAGATATTGTCCAGCTTTTATCATTCAGTCGTTCACCATGTCTGGCTCATCTCTGTATTGCATTCTTTTAAATAGCCAGGGTGGTAAAGAAAAATCATGTCTAATTGAAGGGGGCCGTCCCCCTGGCTTCACTTCCTCTGAGTATTGTTTTAATTTTGAATCACATACTCTAGAAAATACTCTGAGATCGTATACCTCTGCCAACCCCAATATTGGTAAAAACTGAATAAAAAACCAGTGCAGAAATAGTTAGGTTGAGGGGGCGTAGCTGGAGTATTGGGTGGGGGGGAGCGCGGTGTCTTGACACTTTGAATCCCCACCAACATCTAGTGCAGTGGTTCCCAATCTGGGGGCTGCAGACCCCTGAGTGTTCACAAAGGAATTACTGGGTGTCCGTGGGCATATCCTTCATAAACAAGGGGTTTACAAGCTTGTTGAGTAGGTAGTCCTTTCAAAAGCAGTGGCGTAGCTAGGTGTTTGAGGGGCCCAGGCAGGAGGCTTGGCTTCTTGAGGGCCCCCTCCAACTTCAAATGAGATTTGTTGTTGTACATATAATGTTAGTAGAAATGAATGACTTGGTTTCGCGAACAAAGATTTTGGGGATGGTTTTCCACAGCATTTGGACCATAGATGGTGGGGCCAATGTGCGGAGTAAACCTCCAGCCTGAGCAGTGTAGTTTTAAGGTGAAGTGCGACTTGCCCAGGGTTGGCCCCAAGGGTTACATCCTATGGGCCACCAGAATGATGCGGATACAGTAGGTGAACTACAACTACTCATAAAGCTGTTGGGGTCCAGGGAGGGCCCCCACACACACACACACACACCCCGAGGGGAGGTCAATGGAAAAGAATTTTTCTTAGCCCAATGCCCACCCCGCCACAAAATTTCATTGAAATTCATAGAGAACTTTTGGAGATACTGTCTCACCAGAAGATACTATTTTACTTTTTTTTATTGTTTTAAAATACTTTTTGTAACTTTCTGGAAAATATGAACCCAAGAAAATTAGAAACACATGCTTTGATTCCTCACCACTGATAATTCCTTTCCTATAGTGAAATCTCTCTTATGTGTCGCTTTCAACAATTCTTGCTTCTGTACAGTGCTGCCAACTCAAAAAATATTTTCGCGCTAGTTTGACTGCCAAAAAGCGCAAATTTTTAAAAATAGCCAGAAATGGCCAAAAAACCCCAAAAAGACACTATAAATTGACAAAAATAGCCAGAAAATGGCCAGAAAACGGCAAATTGTTTTAGGCGAAAATGTGCTAATTTAGCGCTTTTTGCACTGCCAAAACAAGAAAGGCGCTAAATCTAGCAACACTGCTTTTTCTTTCTGGTACTTGCTCAAACCATTCAAGTAGGTTACCCACTGCCTACCTCTGCTTCTCCTGCCTCTGATACGAGTTTCAAGTTCTCCACGTCTTCCTTCCTCATTACGTGTCCCCAAAAATTCCAACTGTCTCTTTCTGATTGTTAGCAACAGTTTCCTTGTAGATCCTACTCTCCTTAAAACGTCTGCGTTTGTCACATACAGTGGTGGAAATATACAGGGGGGCAGTATTCAGCCTTTTTTTTTCACTCACCACCCACTTTGACATATTTTTAAGAGATTAAAACGTGCTACCGCCCCGGTAATATAAAAATTAGTCTTCATCAAAACAAACTACTGAACACTTAAAATCACAAATAACCCACTAGTGGGCGCTACTGCCCACATTGAAGACCCCCTGGCATATACCTACATCTTTTGTTGGTCAGGTGACGGTTTCTATTGAGTGACTAACCAGACCTGTTTTGAATTCTCTTCTAAAAAAAACAATCCATTCTTCATTTGCAAGTGACTCGTCCAAAAATGATCTTTTTAGTGATCATCGCCCAATAATTGATCACCCCCAACACGTCATCCGGCCAAAAGACATTGGTCAGGTGACGTTCTATTGAGTGACTAACCAGACCTGTGTTTTTCTGCCATCTGTTACGTGCTGCGATAACAGATGGTGGAAATCTCAAGACAGACACCCAGATAGTTGAAAGACTGCACCTGCTTAATTTTAAGGTCCCTAATTTGTAACTCATACCTTGGGCTGTCCCCTTTGCTCATGCCCACCACACATTCGGTCTTCTTATAATTGATGGCTAGGCCCTACATCTTGCTTTCATCAACTACCATGTCCAGTGTCATAGCTAGATTTGGTGGCCCCGGGGAGCTTGGCTCCTTGAGGGACCCCCACCAATATTTTGTGAGATTTGATGAAATAGGAAAATTTGCAATAAATAGACATTCACTATGATGTAATTCATGAAAAACAACCCCAAAGGCTGAATTATTATCTATGCAATTCATGTATGTACAAATATATCCTTGTTATTGTATAATGTTAGTGGAAATGCAGTAGGTGTAGGGTCCCCTCCAATATTTAGTGAAATTTGATGAAAAATGAAAATTTGCAATAAATAGACATGCACTATCACTTAATTGGTGAAAAACAACCCGATGGGCTGAATTATTATCTATGCAAATCTTTTTTCGATTATTCCGATATTTTTGAAATTTTTATTATAACAAGGATAAATAATTAAATATAGTGAAATGATGAAAAAATATTTACCACCTGTATTTTTAATCCTATCTAAGCCTTTTCTATTGTTAATTCCTGTACTAGTTTGTGGTGCATAGTGCTATTATTCGTTGCCCTAGAAATGCTGACAAATTAAAAGTTGTTAAGTAAAGTTTACTTTGGGATTCAAAAAACAGGAAAATTAAGTAAAATAATTTTTTTCTGTAAATCTTTAGTTTTGTTCAATTAATTATAATTCAAGCTTTTGAGCTGTTAAAAAAATTGGGGGGGGGAAATTTTATTATAACAAGGATGAATAATTAAATATAGTGAAATGATGAAAAGATATTTACCACCTGTATTTTTAATCCTGTCTAAACTTCTAAGCCTCTTCTATTGTTAATTCCAGTACTAGTTTGTGGAGCATAGTGCTGCAATCAATCTGCTATTCATTGCCCTAGAAACACTGACCCGAATTAAAAGTTGTTAAGTAAAGTTTAATAAAAATGATATCGTTTGTTAGAGATTCTCTTTGGGTGTGGTTGAATGAAACAAACCTTTTGAACTTGACAATGACATGTGGCACCGAAAAACGGTCAAAGAGGGAGGGATGAAGGAAGGAAGGAAGAAAGGTTGTTTTTTTCTAAACATAGGCCATATCCCTCCCATACATACACCCCCCCGGCCCTTGTGATTATTGTTCGTCTTCCTACCAGAAGAATTCTGCCCACTTAACTTTTTTCTGAAGAAGCAAGCATTCCTTCTTCTCTCTAAGAAGAAAGAATGGGTATCGTTCACAACCCACTTCTGAGATGGCAGCAGCACCAAATGTAGGCGATAGAACCCACTCTGGTGTGCCTATTTTCGATGCATCTCTAACCCCCCGCTAGTCCCTGAGTGGGGTCGGACCAGGGGAAGGGGAGCGAGGTGCGTGCGCACACGCGCGTTCAGAAGAGGAACAGTTTGTCTACGTCAGAGAATTCGCCCGTCGACGCGCAACGCAATAATGGGGGTAGTCGTGAACCCAACGATAAACTCGGTAGGGCAAGATCATAACCTCTACATACGCTGCGAGGCCAATTCAAGGTTTGTCGGATAATTTCTATGAAACAATACACCCCCCCCCCCATTTAAAAAAAAGACAGTCCGCTTTTTTGTGTGTTAGCAATTTTCTTGTAGAAGTTGTAGGTGTTACCACATTTTAGAGCAGAGCAGGTCTTCTCAAACCCTTTTCAATTACAATTTGTGGCCCTTTTTGATGAGACTGGATTGTTCGCGACCCCTCACTCATTGTTATAAAAACAATAGTACCTATTGTTTTTATATACTACTACTAAGTCTCTATATTAGTCGTAATATTAACTAAACATGAAAGCAAATAAAAACAAAAAAAAATTGTCGAAAGTTGCAGCGTATTTAATATTTATAAATCTATAAGTTTTACCGTGTTTAATACGAAACGTAAACAAATTTTTTTTTTTTTTTTTTTTTTTTTTTTTTTTTGAAATTAGTGAATCGCATTGGGTCATTTTATTTTTACAATAACCACCAGAAAAGAATACATTTTTGTATAGAGATAAATAAAAAAAAACCCCTAAAACAACTCTAGTTATTATTTTAAAAAAAGAATTTCAACTTTTTCTGCAACCCCCAATCCAACAATCAGGGCCGTGCAGAAGTAGTAATAACCCCGGCCAGATGAGAAACGTAGGCCCCATCCCATTTCAAACTGATCATCAAGCATTTTTATAATCAGTGCTAAAATACATATGATTATGGGTATAATAAACCGTGTGTGTGTGTGTGTGTGTGTGTGTGTATATAATGCACTTTTACACATAATAGAACATAAGACTCGCCCACCTAGGCCCCCTCCAAATCGTTAGCCCTCACTAACTGTCCCACCTGCTCGCCCGCCAATAATCTTTTAAGCGACCCACCAGTGGTGTCTCGACCCCTATTAGAGAATAATCGCCCACCTAGGCCCCCCTCCAAATCGTTAGCCCACACTAATTGTCCCGCCTCTGTCGGGGCCTGCCAATAATCTTTACGCGACCCACCAGTAGGGTCTCGACCCCTATTAGAGAATAGAACGCAATGGAAAACGGTTTCTTTACATAAAAAAACGTATTTTCTCTGAGCTACTACTGGTGTCGTTCTTTCTGTCGACCCGGCCGGGTTTTATAACAATTATTATTTGGATAATTGGATTGTAAATTATTGGTTCAGGGTTATTTGACATTAAAAAAGTATGTAGTTATTAACTTGGGGTAGCACCCACCACCCAAGTGGTCCGTAAGGCAATATCTGGGGGTGCGAGAAGAGGGTGACATACAAACCTTTTCGTTTTATTGCTGATATATACAAGTTTTGTTCTTTCTTTTGAAAATAATCTTTTCTATAGCTCTATTATTAATATTAATATATCTTGAGACTTTTAATTTGACATCTGATAAAATTTAACTTTGCCAATTTTGACTTATTAAAATTTAATAAGGGTTGTGAGAAAGATTTTGAAGTCTCGAAAGGGGTGTCAGAACCGCTGTAATAAGGGAATGACAATACCTTTTTTGTTGCACATAACTAAGTTTAGACGATCTCTTATTTTAGCATAGCATCCCATATAATCGCAGTGAATCTAGGACAGAGTTGCCAGATCAGTTTTCTCAAACCTGGACAGATACGGTCATCCCTACTAGAAATCTGTCAAATTCGGACAGAAAAAACAGCTAAAAGTAGCTAGATTATTATCACAATAATTAAGGTAAATAGCTAAAAGTAGCTAGATTATTATCAAAATAATTAAAATAAATAGCCAAGTGGCTAGAACTGATATCCGATATCTAAAAACAACTAAAATATCTAAATTTAGATATAAAATATCTAAGTTGGCAACTCTTAAGATTTTGGATGTCCGATTCTTTAAAATTTTTACTCGGACATCAGGGCAAAAAATGACTATCTAGACGGGATTTAAAACAAAATATATAAATCTAATGCAATTTACAATAATAATAAATTAATTCATGTTTGTTTAGTGTTTTATATATCTTTTTTCAACTTTTTATAGCTAGTTTTGTTTATTTTTTCGAGTAATATTATTTAATTAAAATGTTTTCTATTTTCATAAAAAAGTACAAAATAGATAAGAGTTGATTGTAAAATAAAGTTGGTGGAGCACGAAAGTTTTCACGGCGGAGAAAGTAAATTGTTTCCACGGAAAACGGTGTTAAAACAAATTTATATTAATATTTCTGTTTATTTGTTGCAAATCAATTATGTTCCCTTTTTTGCCTATTTTGTGTAGCCGTAGAAATCGTCTCGTGATTCACTTGATGTTATTGTTATAAAAAAGTCGGTTATCTACCTATTTAACACAATCTTTTCTATTTTTTTTTATCAAACATTCGATCAGTAATATCGTAAACGTAAAACATTTTTAATTAAATAAAAAAGAATTAAATAACATTACTCGAGAGAAAATGAACAACTTAAACTAGCTTTAAAAAGTTGAACAAAAATATATATAAAACACTAAGCAACAAACATGAATTAACTTATTATTATTGTAAATTGCGTTAGATTTACATATTTTGATTCTATTTCGTTTTAAATCGCCTTTAAAAACGAAACACAGCTGAAATGTCCTTTTGAAATATTGACGGCCGAGTTGTCCAGGTCCGAACTGTCCGCGGCCGATTTGTCCGGATACCAATCGCAGTTGTTGTAAAGATACTTATCTGTCAGTTACAATAAAATACTAAGCAGATATATAAAATCTAACATTTTAACTTTTCAGGGTCATTTTGCTTTTCTTTTTTCTTTTTTTTTTGTATTTTCTTCTTCTCGACAATATCAACATTTTGGACATCCGGGAGTTAATCCTTATTTATAAAAACAAAACATCTAGAAATATCTAGAATCTAAGGAAGTTTAGCGTCCCAAATTAAATATCTAAAAACATCTAGAATTTAGTTTAGAGTGTCCGAAATATTGCGACACAAATAATAATTTTAATAATACAGTTGTTACTCACCTCACCTTAGTTGAACTTGAGCTCATTTCTCAATTTAAAGGTTTTTAATTTAAATTTACGTAACGACAAGAATAATACAATGTTTACTCAGTGGCGTTTCTAGTTCTTAGAAAGTGGAGGGAGGGGGGTGCAAAACTCGAAATGCAATGTGACGAGAAATCTTCATGTTTATACTTCACCACGTTGATATACACAACTTATACAAATGATTTTTAAAATATAAGTATAATACTTTACTAAATTGAATAAAATACTAAGTCAAACAAGTCAAACAATTTTCATATTGGGCGCTAATTCACTCTCGCAACCCCAAGCTGTCAGACGACAAGGGAGGTTATTCTCAAAACAAAAACAAAGGGAGTTATATTTTTACGGCATAGTTTTTTTTCTTCTCGAAAATCTGAGATAATCGATCATATATCGGCTACACCCCTACATTAAAGCGTATGAAAGTGGGGGGGGGGGGGCCACCTAGGGACCAGCCAAAATTCTGGGGGGGCCCAGTCCAACATTTTTTTATTGCTATTTGTATTTTTAATTCATAATTTCAAAAGTAAAAAAAAAAACTAGTTTGCTCCAGATTTAAAGTAAAATAAAAACAAATATTTTTTACAGATCAAAAATCCTGAATTAATCGAATAAAACTAAACATGTGCTGAAAAAAAGATTCCCAGTTCCCTGGATATTATTCTAAAAACGGTAAACATAATTAGTTAGCTGAAACGAATACATAGGTTAGTGTTAGTAATATTGTCTACATGCAGAGAACAGTTCATTACAACCCTCTCCACAGTGTTCATAGATAGGTTACCATGCCATTTATTCAGATGACATGTACATCTCACAATAAACACAGCTGAAATAAATATAAGATGAGCACAGGTTAGCTGAAACAAATGCAAATACATAGGTTAGTGTTAGTAATATTGTCTATCCACCCCCTCATGTCTTCGTTGGGTATCGAAGCTGATGTCATTTAAGTCCTCTTTTGTTAAAATGCATTAGGCGTCTCAGTGCCAATGGAGGTCTCGAATGAGCATGTGAGCTGTCAGGTGCAGTCCTACTGCTGCTAAGCTTTGGGTAAGTTCGGCTCTTAGTGGTTCTGATGCTTTTGGGGTCGGTGGTGGCAGTGGGCAGTGGCTGTTTGGTCAGATCACTTGATGAGCTATTCCGTAGTGTAGGTGTATGTGGTAGATCTGATGTGTGCAGTGATGTTGGTGGTGTCAGGGGTGGTGCTGCCGGTTGCAGATGCCATGTTGCTGTAGACGTGGGAGATGGCTGTGGCAGGAATTTCAGGTGATCGGCAATGCATGTTAAGGGGTCAGTCTATGTAGGGGGGGGAAAGGTAAATTGCTTTTTCTGAGAAAACATGCTTGCTCCCTGTTAAAAGGTTGCCTTAGTATGTGTTATGAAGAAAAATAACCATTAAATTTGGTAGCCTCCCCAGATAAGGTAGGCTACCGCCCCAATTTTCATAATGCCGGATTTCTAATACCTGCCCTGGTTGGTGAAAATTCAACATCCTCAAAACAGGTCAAGTTATATATCATTAGAATCAGAATTTAATACTGATTCAACTTTTCAAAAAGACTATATGCCCAAAACCAACTGTTTTCAAGATATTTGTGATTTTTTAACTCAATCTTTAGATTGTAGCCAGTGACACTACAAAAATCAAAAATATCTTGAACAGTTGATTTTGATAACATAGTTTCTTTGTAAAGTTTAATCAGCATTAAATGCTGATTCCAATGGTATATAATTTGACCTGTTTTGATGACTTTGAATTTTCACTGAGGTGGCGGGTATCAGAAACCTGCCATTATGAAAATCTGTCGGTAGCCTACCTTATCTGCGAAGACTACCAAGTTTAATGGTTATTTTTCTTGATAACACATCCATAGGCAACTTTTTGGCAGGGAGATGGCAGAAAAAAATATTTAACTTTCCTCCCTAGTCTATGATAAGTAAAGTTCCCAAGTGTTCAGAGTCTCTGGGGACAGACTTTGTGCAGTTTTGGTGTTCCGTTCCCTGAAAGGGTGCATGGGGAACATTCTTGCGATGCAACTCCAAAAAGTTGTGCCAGCAGGATCGACCAGTCACTTTTGTGTTGTAACCCCCTCGATTGTTAGAGGGAGACTAGCGAGCGCTATATCTTACCCAAAGGTGACCTGAAACTGTGCAAGTCAGGCACGTTCAGCTCCCTGATACCCGCATGCATACCTAGAGAAATACTGCTGACTGCGAAGTATTTTGTATAGTCAGTTGCTGGTAAAACTCCACCTGCTTATGTAAACATTCTTTCCTATTTTCTAAAAATTTTTTTCAGTGACTGATATTCTCCTTTGAAACTTTTGTTGGTTAGGAATGAAACAGATCTGATTAGTCACTGTTCTGTTGTTGAGGCACTGTGGGGCACAGCATTTCCATTACACTCCCCCCTGATTTCCTGATCATAACTTCAGTCACTTCCTCTGTTCACTCTTAATTCTGTCTACGTTACTTCCTCTTTCTGGTCGTTTCTTCTTTGCTGATCAACCTTCGGGTATGTACACACCTTAGAAGCCTAAAGTGCCAGTGAGCCAGAATGCCCAGCATTTATGGCACTTCCTTCTGCCTAGGCTAAATAGGTCGACTCATCCTGAGTCCCTGATTGGCCACTTTCACTGGCTCACTGGAGCTGACTTCCATTACAGTCACTCAATAGAAACTGTCATGCAACCAATGTCTTTTGGCAGCATGCAGTGTTGAGGATGATCAATTAAAAAATTGGAAAAGGTGGGGATCAATTAATTTAATTACTTTTCTCGTCTTACACTGCCGGACACAAACTAAGGAACCAGTTTAGCATAAACTTACATTGTAAAATTACTCCCCACCTCGCTAAAAACCTATTTATGGGTGGAAGTTTTTTCTAGATATAATAATGAATAATTGTTTAGAATTTCAGCCATCTAGCTCCAGTGGTGTGGCCGGTATGCATGATACATACATACATACATAGCCAGCCAGCCAAAGATCAAAGTGTAGTATCTGTTCTTCGAAACTGCCATGGCCTCGAAGTTCAGAGAACCACAGCCCTTTTGAGGGTCCTTGTGGCATGTTTGGGTATCGTCCTGGGAGAAGTTGCGCAGGATATCTTGGCTGTGGCTAGGATCAAAGTGGAGTATCTGGGCTTCAAAACCGCCATGGCTTCAAAGTTCAGAGAACCACAGCCCTTCGGGGGATCCTTGTGGCATGCTCGGGTATCGTCCTGGGAGAAGTTGCACAGGATATCTTGGCCAGCTGGTCGGGAGGAGATCACCATTAGCAGTGACAGGGATTTGGGATTCTACCCCCTCAAGTCTCTAGTCACGGGGACATGGGATCCTTCCCCCTACTTAATTCGGCAATAAATGACCCACCAAGTGTCGATGTGCCATTAAACAAAACAATCGATCAAATCCTGCCTTCTTCAGGTATCTGTCCTCGTTGGTAACCTTTTTGGGAATTTTGAAAATTTTATTAAAATTAAATAATATTCTGATTTTTTGCTAGATTTTTAACCATTTCTCATGTGTCGATTTCATGCTGAAATTGTCATCCGTTTTGTACATTCCAAATAATCTACACATATAATAATTAGCAATGTGCATTTGTCACGCTTACGTCATCAGTGACATCTGGTGACGTAACTTAGTAGAAATAGAATTTTATGCTATGTTAAACTTGATAAATTGTATCTTTACTTAATTTTACCTTTTTAGATTAGTTTGATATTCAGGAAATATGGAACATAAACAAGACTAGCATTCCGAG
Organism: Architeuthis dux; assembly: GCA_006491835.1. Taxonomy (NCBI): domain Eukaryota; kingdom Metazoa; phylum Mollusca; class Cephalopoda; order Oegopsida; family Architeuthidae; genus Architeuthis; species Architeuthis dux. The sequence goes on from VCCN01003206.1 coordinate 1,442,033, forward strand.
GAAAATTATGAATCACAGCCATCCATAAATGCTGTGTTGATCAATTAAAAAGTTGGAGAAAGGGGTGATCAATGAATAAGTTACTTCTCTCGCCTTTTGTTGGGCTGTGATCACTAAAAAAGGTCTGAATTTTCAAAAAAAAACAAGCGGGCACAAACTAGTGATCAATTTAGCATAAACTTACATTGCATATTGTACCATCCCCTAAAAACCTATTTAGGGGGTAATTTTCAAAAAACAAAACAAAAAAAAACAAAGATTTTCCCTACTCATTGATGTGTGTGTGCAAAATTTCAAGTTTCTACTATGAACGGTTAGGGCTGGGTGAAGTCAGGATACATAGATAGATATAAATGCCAGAACACATGAATAACCTAAACCCAGCAATAAACTAGTGGAAAAAGGGGTGATCAATGAATAAGTTACTTCTCTCGCCTTTTGTTGGGCTGTGATCACTAAAAAAGGTCTGAATATTCAAAAAACAAGCTGGCACAAACTAGTGACCAATTTTGCATAAACTTACATTGCCTCGAAGTTCAGAGAACCACGACCCTTTCGAGGGTCCTTGTGGCATGCTTGGGTAAAACCTATTTAGCAGGGAATTTTCAAAAAACAAGAAAAAGATTTCCCCTACTCATTGAGGGGAGTGTATGTGCAAAATTTCAAGTTTCTACTATGAATGGTTAGGGCTGGGCGAAGTACGGATAGATTGATATAAATGTGTGAACACATGAATAACCTAAACCCAGCAATAAACCTAAAGACGCTAAAAATGGCCAAAATAAATGGTCATAAACATGCTCACCTAATTGGGAAATTGGAATTAGGTTTCTATTGGGAATTGCTGCTAAACAGCTAGTAAAAACATTGGCAACACCCTGGGAATTCCACCCTGATTGAGAACCTCTGGTGTATAATAATGATAATTCCTTATCACAGAAATTAAAACAAAAAATGTATTTTAAAGTTTTTTTAATAATGTAGGTCATCAGATTACTTCACCAATCTTGTGGTTTCACCAGGAAATAGATACAAACCATTTGCAACCTGAGAAGACAATTTTCTTTTTCTAGACTTTTTCTGGGTCTGCTGCCACTTAGACCTATCAAGCCAGTGGTTTGTCATTGTCAATTGTTGAGGGAGTTTTTTTTCTCAAATTACAGACATTTTTAAATTGCCTTTCTATTTTTGAGGTTAGTAATAGCAACTTATCAACCTGAAATTACAATTTGAATATACGGGTATACCTTGAATAGTGTGGATAATTCATTCAAAAATTTTCCGTACTGTTCAAAACTGTACTGTTCAAGGTCTTATTATAATTTAATGTTTGTTTCTTCAGCTTATACTTGGTTATATTAATTTGTACAGCGATACCATAACCGTATTATGTCAAAACCTGCACTAATCAAAACTGCACTGTTCAAGGTCTTATTATAATTTAATGTTTGTTTCTTCATAAAATTAAAATATTACTTATTTTATTTCTATAAATTAAATGAAAATATTATTTTATTACTATAGATTCAATAAAAATATTACTTATTTT
>VCCN01003206.1:1451031-1461758 GCA_006491835.1 Architeuthis dux
AAACAAGTTATATTATTTATTACAAAAATTAAATTATTTTTAAAAAGAAAAGACTGTCCAAAGAAGTACCAAATATGATTAAAACGTGTTGCCAATTGATAGTGAAGTGAATAAAAACCCAGCAAGCCGGTTCAGATGAATATCGGGATCTGTTTTCTTTTTAAGTTGAAACAAGATGCCGGTATTCATCTGACCCTGCATGCTGGCAAAATTATTTCTGCATGTATTATTTGACAGGCGCAGCTCAACCAAATTTGGCATGGATACTCAATGGACCTATGGGAATGTTTTTAGAAAAAAGTCCAGAGGGTACACGGCCAAAACGTTGTCAAAAGAATAACAGCATAGACGAGGAAAATAGTCCAAACTATAACACACTATGAGTAAAACAAGGCGTTTTGATATTTGCTCTTCTTAAAATGGTGATTCCAGACTGTTTGTCCGATGTAAATCTACCTGAGTGACAATTAACTGGTATAAATGTACTCATTAGTCAGTACACATTTTTAGGCAGGTACCAACGATGTTGTTATAGGTACCAATTTGGTGTTACTAGCGTTATTAAATCAACAGTTCAAACACTTTCGGGAAGTCTAGTGACTAGTGATGGCGAACCTACAACACGCGTGTCAGAGTAGTGATATGCCGCGCGTTTTTAGGTGACATGCGATGGAATTTGACAAAAAAAAGTCTCCCTGCAATATCATGTTATAAAAAGCTCGCTAAATTTGACACAGAATTTAAAAAGTTGAACATATTAGTCTCAAAGAATTGTATAGCTTAGTGAATACCACGTATATTCTGGTTTAGTATCTAGAGTGTGTATACAGCTTAGTTTGACACAAGGCCACAGTAGTGGGGCACCTAGTGAGTATCAATGGTCAGCATCACAAGCTTGTTAACTATTGTTACACTGATTGTGAAACTAGGGATTTCATGAAGTTACTGAGGTTTTCAGGGATTTATTTTTCCAGGAGAAAGTATTTTTTGTGCTTTCAATCCAACCTTCTTTTTCTATTTTTTATTACGCTAAGATGACAGTTACTGATTGACTGTAAAATTTAAACTCTAATAATCACTGTAACTTCGAACATTGCCAGTGTCGAGGCAAAATGTGTCCCTTTTCGATTCAACAATTCGCAGGGTGCCTACTATAAACTTGATCCAATTTTAGTACTGCACAAAATTAGATTTAGAACTGCACAAGCAGGGGTCTACTGCATGTTAAAATAAACCCTGATTTGTCTATAACTTTGAGAAAAGTTATTAACATAACTTTTGTTCGGACAATCTAATCTCTTTTTTCATCTTTGTTGTTGATACATTTCGACTGATTCATTTGTTTCTGTTTGATACTGTTTTTTTTGCTTTCCACCACCAAATGTTGGGAAGAACAGATTAGATTGTCCGAACAGAAGTTGGTACATTTGTTGTTATTAAAACAAACTATACAAATGACTACAAAGTGATGTATTATCACAAAAGTATTATGAAGTCACAATAAGGATGACATACTCCCAACAATTGAACAATGCAAGTGCTAGTGGTTCAGTGCTCAAATTGCAATTATGTGCAATCTAAGTGTTCATATTGCATGCCTTCATTATATACACATTCCTGTAGTCTAGTTTCTACACTTAAGAACAGTTTGCCACTTTGAGTTCTTGATGGTTATCAATTTCTTGGGGCCTAGAATACACCGACTGCATCCCTCATAGTCAATTGGACAATTAGTCTCTGGTATCTTGTAATTTGTTTATATTTGTTGGTTTGACCAATACTAATTGGACAAGTGTTGTATCGTGCTCCAATGAATGATGTATACACTGTCAATCAACCATAGGTGCTCTGTTCATAGATAGGTTTCTATACCATTTATTCAAATGACATGCTCATCTCACAATGAACACAGCTGAAACAAGTGGTCTTATATCAATTTAACATATTTGAATTTAATCCCCAAATGTTATGTTTATTCAAGAATCCTACCCATCAAGCATGCCATTTACAAGATCACCATTTATGTGAAAGGAAAAAAACAAAATTTTTTTTATATGAATGAATGGCTTGGCTTTGCGACCGGTTTTCCACAGCATTGGACCATAGACGGCGGAGCCAGTGTGTGTGGAGTAAACCTCCAGTCTGAGCAGTGTAGTTTTAAGGTGAAGTGTGACTTGCTCACCATTTAAACCTTGGGTTACATCCTATGGGCCACCGAAGTGGCACGGATAGAAGTAGGTTTGAGAGGAGTGTCCTTCTCCTGACAGATGCCCGAGCTAGCTATGGGGGCCTGTCACACCCTTGTGGGGATGTTCCACAGTAAAGCTTGACTGTGGTTAGGCAGAACATGAACAACCAATAGTTGGTAGAAGCCTGAGTTGGCTATAGAGTTCTACCGACCCTTTGAAGGAGAATCGGAACAGAATGGCTGTCTGATCACAGATTTTCATGATAGTGCGGCTGTATTAGGTAATATTGGATGTATGACACACTTATGCATCAATATCCTTGTAGACCTTAGTTATGATCCGAATAGAGAGCCCAGTACAAAGGTAGAGCGATTATTTGTGGGAATCAATTTTAATGGTTCATTACAAGCGGTACTGCTGGTTTCACATATAGATCTTTCTGATTCGCCCAATCAAATTTGGCATGCATACTCAATGGACCTAGGGGAAGGTTTTAAAGTAAAATATATATATGACACCACGAGGCCAATAGTAATAATGATCTGATTTCCATCTATTTCCATATAATACTAACCAAATTTGGCATGTATACTCAATGGACCTAGGGGAAGGTTTTAAAGTAAAATATATATGACGCCACAAGGACAAACAGTAGATATTTAAACGAATACATAGGTTAGTGTTAGTAATATTGTTTACACGCAGAGAACAGTTCATTACAACCCTCTCCACGGTGTTCATAGATAGGTTTCCATACCATTTATTCAGATGACATATACATCTCCCAATGAACACAGCTGAGACAAATATAAGATGAGCACAGGTTAGCTGAAACGAATACATAGGTTAGTGTTAGTAATATTATCTAATTTTAAATCATGACCAAATGATTCATAGCTGGCTCTCTTACCAACTTAAATCTTACATAGCTACAAAAATTTGTGTTACAAATACACAATTTCATTCTAATAAAATACATTTATACTAAAAAATATATATTTTTAAAACTTTTTACTTTTCATATATACAATGCAAAAGTTGCAGTAATTATCTTCAGTTGGAAGAGAATTAGGAATGGAGTTTGACCCTGTGGCAGCCAGGCTTGTCACCTCTGTTTTCAATATATCCAAATATCCTGGGCAGAATTCTAGAAAAGAGTTGGACACATAATTCTCTCTAAGCAGCGCACAAAGAAAATTAATATGTGCACAAAAGTTTAGTTACCAAAAATAATGTAGTAATTAATAATTAACAAAAGTTGGAATTCTAATGACTCTTTTTAAAGTTATAGATTACTAGCATTCCAAGGGAAATTATGAATCACTGCCACCCATACATGCTGTGTTGGAGATGATCAATTAAAAAGTTGGAAAAAGGGGTGATCAAGGAATAAGTTACTTCACTCACCTTTTCAGGCAGTGATCATTAAAAAAACCTGCATGACACAAAATAAGGGAAAAAAAGGGTGTGTTCAATTAAAAAATTGGAAAAAGGATTGATCAATGAATAATTTACTGAATTATCAAAAAACAAGCATGAATGATGCCGGACGCAAACTAAGGGACCCCTTTAGCATACAGCTACCTTATAACCCCCCCCCCCACACACACACACACACACACTAAAAACTTATTTTGGGGGGGATTTTTCAAAAAACAAATAAACTTTTTTTTTTTTTGTTTTTTAGACATAAGGAGTAAACCTTTAAACTTTCAGCCCTCTAGCTCCATTGGTGCAGCCTGTATGCAAGACACATATTTAGCCAGCCAGAATCAATTAAAAACTGAAGAAACCTATGTTGACAATTTTGGTGGTTAAGATTCATATCTGTTAACCAAGTCAAAGAAACCTAGATGAGAATACTTCGAAGCCTCACTTCCATACAACGGACTGAAAGTAACAGTCCAGTTTACAATACAGAAACATTGTAAATAGAACCACCCTTCGTAAAACCTTAAACATTTTTTCTAAAAACTAACAACTTCCAGGAAACGCAACGGGTTGGGAACCTTTTCAACCTGAAGAGCCATTTTTAGCTTAAAAAAAATAATTGAGACTATCGGAGCCACATAATTTATTATAAACAAAAATATATACAAGAAAACTTTTTTCTTACTCAATGCGATTTGTGGTTTTGAATCTTATCAGAAATTGTTTCAATGTCAGATTAGATTACTAATGGTGGTATCATTTTCAAAAGTACCCATAAATAAAATTTTTAGACCCAACCACCGGCACTCAAATTAGGGGGGGGGGGGGGAAAGTTAATTTTTTTTTTCTGCTTGCACCCTGCCAAAAAGTTGCCTATGGATGTGTTATCAAGAAAAATAACCATTAAACTTGGTAGTCTTCGCAGATAAGGTAGGCTACCAACAGATTTTCATAATGGCAGGTTTCTGATACACGCCACAGTTGGTGAAAATTCGAACTCATCAAAACAGGTCAAATCATATATCGTTGGAATCAGCATTTAATGCTGATTAAACTTTACAAAGAAACTATGTGCTCAAAATCAACTGATATTTTTGATTTTTGTAGTGTCACTGGCTAAAGATTGAGTTAAAAGATCACAGATATCTTGAAAGCAGTTGATTTTGGGCATATAGTCTTTTTGAAAAGTTGAATCGGTATTAAATTCTGATTCTAATGATATATAATTTGACGTGTTTTGATGATGTTGAATTTTCACCAACCAAGGCTGCTGCAAGAAATCCGCCATTATGAAAATGGGGCGGGAGGCTACCCAATCTAATGGTTATTTTTCTTCATAACACATGCTAAGGCAACTTTTTAATAGGGAGCAAGCATGTTTTCTCAGAAAAAGCAATTTACCTTTCCCCGCTACTCAACTATGCCCCGATCGCTTTGCAGCCTTTTGGCTAAGATCAAAGTGTAATATCTGTTCTTTGAAACTGCCATGTCAGAGAACCACAGCCTTTCGGGGGATCCTTGTGGCATGCTTGGGTATTGTCCTGGGAGAAGTTGCACAGCTGTCTTGGCCATGCTTTTGGGATCTCCACCTCTTCTCCCCCACCCCCTCATTCCCCATCCTTGTGGCATTTGTCTCAGGCATTTGGGATCCCCCCCCCTCAAGTCTCTAGTCACGGGGACATGGGATCTCCACCCCCTCCCTCCTACTGAATTCGGCACTAAAAGGTCCACCAAGTGTCGATGTGCCGTTAAACAAAACAATCAAATACGCCCCCAGAAAATAATTTATTTGTTTGCTCATAATATAAAAATTTTTTTTTTTTTCGACCTCACTTAAGATCCACTCGAGATAGGCTAAAGAGCCGCATGTTGCCGATCCATGGTCTAATGGATTAAAAGCACAACAAACTACTATTTTGTTTTCGACTTGGTTAACGGATGTGAATCTTAGTCGTTTTGGTTGACGGTTTATAACAATCAGCCAGTCAGGATTCCACTGATATAAAAATAGGTGACGCAGTAAACAAGCAGAAACAATAGTGTATTTATACATTCTCTCGCTAGAATGAAACATGTCATATGGCTTTTTTTTTTTAATGTGGGAACCCACGCACATTTGTGTGTGGGTGAGTAGAAAATAGTCTAGTTCCATCAGCAGGTGTTAGCGAGTACCCTTGACCAGGGCTTCTTGGAGGTGAGTGCAATTGGTGCGGGTCTGGTTCATCTTACCGAAAAGCAGCTGGCTGAAAGTCTGTCTTACCGAACGTTGATTGGTCACTTTTTTCAGAGTGTACTATTTAGCATAAACACTGGTTTCTAAAATTACTGCGACGGGGGTATGTTAATGTTTACAATTTATGAAAACACCAGATTTACAATAGATGCTTTTATTTATTTAAGATAACATCTTATTAGGTAAAAATAAAAGTCCAATCTAGAGATAGGGTTTTCTGCACTTCTATCTATCAAGTCGAAGGCTCGAAATAAGTTCTAAGTTGAGAATGATTTAAGATCTGCTCTCTCACAAATAGATCCACAAATCGAAGAACTAGTAGCAAAAAACAAGAAGAGATCACATTGATGTGTATATCAGTTATGATAGAATTCTTATTTTTCTTGTAATAAATTCAAATTTCAAATGATGTTCTAATTATTTTCGCTTGCTTTCTTTGAGTAACAAATACATAGCAGCAGCAGCAGCTGTACAATTATAATATTAAACTAATTTTTAGTATGAAGCTGTCTAATTATACGTAGAATAAAGTTATTTGAAATTATTCTTTGTTGCAACTTAATAAATGGAAGGTGGGAATACTTGTAATCTTATTGACAAAGGTGGGGAATGACTCGAAAAGGTTGTGAACCACTGGCTTAGGTACGATGGAAACAGTGCATCTGATATGCCAAAATGTCCCAATTTCTTTTTAAGGCTCATCCAGATATTTTCAACAGTCTGGGTGTCTGAACAGAATAATGGCTTTTAAATTCATTATTGTGTTAACATCTGATCAGTACATTGTATAGTTATACTTTTGGGAGCCATTGTGTGACTTTTTGGAGCCTTTGTATGCTGTGTTCAACTACCATTCCCTCCAATTTACAATGCTTTTAGCAAAACTTTAACCCACCCCCCCTCCAGCAAGTGGAATAGTCCAGTGTTATGACCCACAAACCAAGAAAATCACACTGTTCATGGATATATTTGAATTTCTCTGAAACTACTTTCTAAGGAAAAATAATATCAAATTTGCTTCAGTTGAAGAGTCCATAGTTTCAAAAGGTGGATGGGATGTACTTTTATCAGCAAAGATTTTACCCCTGAGTGAGAGCGTCAAGTGTTACGGACAGCAAACCAAGAAAATCACACTGTTCATTATATAAGTAATAGTAACTTCACAGATGGGAGATCCGATGAGTATTGAACCCAGTAACAACAGCCAGCAAGATTAGCTTGCTGAACATTGCTATACGACAACTGTCCTGATCTGTTATGTTTTAATATGATCTTTCATATTTTTTTTCAACTGGGATTATATTAATTCCAGTTGAAAAAAATTCAGATATATTTGGATCAAGATTTTTTTTTTTTTTTTAATATAGAAACAAAATACTGAATTCATTTACTTGGAATAATGCATAGTTTGAAACAGTGGGCAGGAAGTATTTTTTTTAAATTTTTTTTTTTTTTTTTTTTTTTAGCAAGACTTTAACCCACCCTCCTCCAGCCAGTGGAAGAGTCCAGTGTTACGACCCCCAAACCAAGAAAATCACTCTGTTCATTACTAAGTTAGCTTCCACCCCACTTCACTTTTCTCTTTTACAACATATAATTTTTGCAATATTCTAAATGTTCCTCTTTGTTTGATGCCCTAATTTGTGGATATTTGTTTTGAAACCCTTCGATTTTCCTTGGAATGTGTTATCCTTATCTGATCATTCCCACTTTTGACACATGATCATACTAACAAAACCTTGAACAGAAAATCTTAATCCATGAAATCTTTGTGGCCGATTGGTAAAAGCAGCTAGGTGTAAACTAGTCTCTCTCTCTGGCAATGTGGGTGGGAGTTCGATTCTCTACGAAGGCTTACTCTTTTACTTTTACTTTTACTTAGTGGCCCGAATTAATAAGTTGTATAAAAAGGGGGGGAGGCATCAAATTCTGCTTAGGGCCCCATAAAGGTTTGGAGCTCGCCCGGAGCTTAACATAGAAAAAGGCAACGTGTCAGTCAAAAAAGATAAACATTAAGATTTTCTAAATCGATCTTTATTATTATTGGATGAAGTATTGTAACACACCACTTTTTATTAAATTTGACTAATTTTTACCTTCATCCTAATAATTCGGGCCACTGTTTCTATGGCAATGAATAACAACGCAATCAGAAATAAAGAGTAAGCCTTCATTGAGAACTCCTACCCTCATTGCCAGAGGGAGACTAGTTTACGCTTAGCTGCTTCTAACCAATTGGCCACAAAGACTTAGCAGAAGCTGATTCACACTTATAAACTCACTCTCTACAACTGACTCTCTGCTCCATATTTATGTTGTGTGTGCTGCTTTTGAAATACAAGTTCTAAAAGGGGGTGGTACTGGTAGTCTGATAAAATTTGAGAAACACTGGTTGACCAAAATTTTGAATTGTATAAACTCTGAGGTCTAAATTTCTCATTGTCCAGGTTACATTTAAAGTGGTTGTCTTGTACCATTTACTATTAGCCATTGGTACTTAGTCAGTTTACACTTGTCTCTTTGATATCTACCACCAAATCTTGGACTAGTTGGAGGGAAATATTCAGGTCACATTCACATGCTAATGGTGATAGTCAAAGTAATTATCATGAGCCAATGGTATGTTTGTGGGAAGTGGTCTGAGTTTGGTGCAGGCTATCTTGACTATTTGGTTTCTCATTGCTTTCATTTCCACTATTTTCTATGTTAGTACAAAACTAAGTCTTACCATATACCTTGTTCCCAAAACCCCAGCCTTACTGTATACTTTGTTCTCAAAACCCCAGCCTTACTGTATACTTTGTTCTCAAAACCCCAGCCTTACTGTATACCTTGTTCCCAAAACCCCAGCCTTATCATATACCTTGTTCCCAAAACCCCAGCCTTACTGTATACTTTGTTCTCAAAACCCCAGCCTTATCATATACATTGTTCCCAAAACCCAAGCCTTAGAACATTTTATTTTAGTGTGAAAAAAAGTATACAATTTGTATATGCAAGTACACATCATAACAATCATATTTACACAATATCTAGGACCTTAAACCTTTGCGCTGGTGTAATAAACATTATAATTCTTCTTAAAATCATTTGCATCTGTTGATAGCACTACATATTCCGGTAATCTATTCCAAAGTCCCACCACTCTATTGCTAAAAAAGAATTTCCTGATATTCAATCTACTTCTATTTGTTTCTACTGTATATGTGTGGCCTCTCGGTCCCTTGTACCCCCTTCTCGTAAATAATACATCAGTGTTTACTACTTCTAAACCACAAATAATCTTGAACATTTCTATTAAGTCTCCCTGATCTCTCCTATTTTCTAACAAAGATAACCCTGACACTTTTAGCCTATCCTCATAACTCATACTTTTTAATTCTGGTACTAACTTAATTGCTCGTCTCTGGACTTTTAGAAAAAGATTTTATCTCTCTCCATGTACGGTGACCAGTCCTGTGCAAAGTACTCAAGGTGTGGACGGATATAAGTCTTATATAGTATAAGGAACGAGTCCTTGTCTATATATATGAAAAGGCATGCTTAATCAGTCCTAGTACCCTGTTCGCCTTAGCAGCAGCACTGGCAATATACCTGGAAAATGATAGTTTATCAGTTACTATGATACCAAGATCCTTTTCATCATTTGCAATATCTAGTATATTTCTGTTCATACAGTAATCGTAACACGTATTTCTATTTCCTACGTGTAACACCTTACATTTATCTTCATTAAAAGCTAATAACCATTCTCTTGACCATAGCATTAATTTATCTAGGTCCTCCTGTACTCTTACTTGGTCAAATGGTGACAAGACTGGGTGGTACAATTTGGTATCATCTGCAAAGATTTTACATTTTATAGATATTGTATCTGGTAGATCATTAATAAATATTAAAAATAGTACTGGTCCAAGCAGTGACCCCTGTGGCACACCACTACTTACACACCTCCACTCAGATTTAGAACCATTCACATAGACTCTCTGTTTCCTACCCTACTAAGATAAACTTTGTAAATATCTACTTCTTCTGCAGTTGCACATAGTAAAAATGCATTAAGAATACAAATACTTGGCAACGATAAGTATATTTATTACAGAAGATATAACAAAGAATAGTTCTCAGCTGATAAGAAGAATGCATTTAAAGAGTGTGTATACTACTTAGTGCCTCTCCTTAGTTTGTTGAAGGTGTTAAGGAAGTGTGTGTGTGTGTGTGTGTGTGTGTGTGTGTATGAATGTGTACGTACATAATGAGAGTTGAGGGGCGTGTCTCTGTGGAACCGTCATGGATTTGTCAGGCGACAAAAATTGACTGAACAAAGATGAAGAATAGATCGGTCTTTTTATAGTAAGAGGTGATTGGAAGGTGATGGCTGGTTGAAATTGTGGTGTGTTGAACTGTGTATCATCAAGTTCCCAGGATGAAATGTAAGGTGACAAGAATACAAGGGTTTGCCAGACTTATTGTCTACAAAGCATATCATGCTGCGAGTCAAGTACATTATTTTCATGTCCTGAAAATTGGTTATTTAAAAGACAAGATAACTTTATTTCTCAGAATAAAAATCTGGGTGTCCTGTGGTTTAACTTGATACATATGTGGCTGTTATAAGTTTGATTTGTATTTTCATTTGCATTTTTGTTTAAAATTCGTATTACTCTTCCTTAGATTTAAATATAGTACGTATGTAGTATATTATACGTTTATAATTGATAAAATATGATGTTTATAATTTTACATAACTATTTTTCATTTCTGCCGCTGTTGAAAGTGTATTTTCAATGATGAATAACATTTGGTCTCAAGAGAGAAGTTTAATGAATGACTCAACTGTAAAAGGACTGTTGCATTGTAAACTCAATATTGAC
>VCCN01003206.1:1478966-1493016 GCA_006491835.1 Architeuthis dux
AAGTCATGGCTGGTATTATGCAACCGTTGTATACTTTACACAGGAATTTGATTTTACCAATTTTGTTTTTATAGGATTGGGAAGTTTTCGAGGTCCGTATTTTTGTATTTAAAGAAAAGCCAGAAATGGCCAAAAATACACTAAAACTGGTCAGAAGTTGCCAAAATGATCAAAACAGGAATAATTAATTAAAACAGAGCTCAGCTTAATTAGGTAATTGGAATTAGGTTTCTAGAGGGAATTAGCTGTTAAACAGCTAGTGAAAACACTGGCTAACACCCTGTACCCGTCCTAAGTATTTGAACAGACATTTTGCTTAAAAACAGGACATTACGCAAGAACCAAATTTTATTGCTATCAACGTACAAGGCATGCATTTAGTCATGTTTTGGTTTTGAATGCTAAATTTCTAGAAAATGTTTTTTTTAATAGAATTAAATTGTTAAATGAAAAAAGGTTTTGTACCATTCATTTGAACCTACACATGTTAAGGACAGTGCTAGATTTAGCGTGTTTCTTGTTTTGGCATTGCAAAAAGCGCTAAATTTACGCATTTTCGGCCAAAACATTTTGGCTATTTTTGACCATTTTTAGCATCATTTTGGTGTTTTTTGGTCATTTTTGGTTAATTAAAAAAATTTAGCGCTTTTTGGCAGTCAAAACAGCGCGAAAATATTTTATGAGTTGACAACACTGGTTAGGGGTTCAAATGCTTTTAAAATTTTGTTTTTAAAATTTTATCTAATTTTTGACAAAGTGAAGCTCGACTCGCCTTTTTAGGGGTCAAAAGTGAAATCTTTATTCTGTTTTTTTATGCTTTATGCGACATGTAGTCGGGGACTTCAGCTAGTAGTTTTTATATGTTTATTACTTTTTAAGATATCTTTTCATTTGGATATTTTATCACTTTTGTTTTTTCCATGTCTTTTTTTAATCCAAAACGAACGCGTCACATTATTTAAAGATAATGGAAGACCTTTATATTTATCTGTATAGAATTATCTTTTCTGTTGACAGCAAGTCCATTTCGGAAGCGTCTGGTGACACTAGATAAATACTTGAAGCCTTAAAGTTTCACTAAACAATAAGATATCTTGTACACTTACCCAGATTATATACGGATTCTTGTTTTAATTAAAAGTTGGTTATTTTGGTATCCATATTGCAAAGTAGAACTTTTAATTTGTACAAATTTCTTAGGTAAAGCTTTGTCATTATTAATATTTTTGACTAGTATTTCTTTCCTCTTATTTCTCTTGCTTTTACACCTAGTAGTAATAGTCTTGTCTGAATTTCTTAGGTAAAAAAGAGTCTTGTTTACTCTATTTTTAGTTTCTGTAAAAGGGAAAATATACATGTGACACATGACTCGTATAGGTTTCAATGTGCAATAAACACTCCTGAAATTCTATTTTGTTCAACTATAGAGGAAGCAGCGGGAAACAATTAACACAATAATAAGCAGTTGACGCCATAAAAGGCTTTTATTTGTTATTGTTGTTTTTCAAATGTTTAACACATGTCTTTGACTACACCTGTCTGCATTTGTTTGACCAGGAAAATCAGTAGGAAAGTTGTTTAAACCTTTATAGGGCACCTCTAAAAATATTTTATGTTATGTTAAACTAGACTTAATTACAAAATATTTTCAGTTGCAAGTTATTGGAAATTTTTTTTGTTTATGGGGACAAAACCCCTTCTGACAAGTGATCATATATAGTGCCTCGACCAAAAATGGAAAATATAAAAAAATTAAAGTAGAAAGTTAAATAAAACACAGAATTAAAGAATAACATTCCATATAATGAATAGATACCAAAAAAAATAACACCTCCGGGTTGATTTTAAAATTTGATTGTGTGGGCCAAAAACAGGCTAATTTAATGGGGTGTGGTATGATTCAAAACAGTTTCTGTCTTTGTTCATGCACAAGTGAACTTTGCAAAGCTTGCAGACACACTGGTGCAGATTATTGTAAAATTATACAAGCAGGAATAATTCTGCAAGCAAGCAGGGTTAGATGTAGTAAACCAATCAAACGCCCGTCCTCAGGGTTTTTGAAATCTCACGTCTCTGATTGGCTGAACTGTTAAACAAAGAGTTTGATTCTTTTGGCGGTAAAAACATTGGACTGCGGCAGTCTTGAATCTTGACCAAAGGCAGACATGGTTTTGGCTGCACTGCCGGACATGGGGAGGTAGACAGAGCGAGAGAGGTGATTAAATGTTAAAGTGGGAGAGGGTGGTAGTCAGCTTGTATATACAAATTGTATATTTATTTTCCTACTAAAAGGTTTAAGGCCCTAGATATTATGTAAATAAGATTGTTACGATGTGTGCTTGTATATACAAATTGTATATTTTTTTTTTCACACTAAAAGGTTTAAAGCCCTAGATATTGTGTAAATATGATTATGATGTGTCCTTGTATATACAAATTTTATACTTATTTTCCTACTAAAAGGTTTAAGGCCCTAGATATTATGTAAATATGATTGTTACGATGTGTGCTTGTATATACAAATTGTATACCTTTTTTTCACTCTAAAATAAAATGTTCTAAAAGTGCTAAAGAAGAGTATCAATGTAAGGTCAATATTTAAAGGAAATGCAACTTGTTAATAAAGCTATTTATATAACACAGGGCAGGAGTATCTAGTTACCGAGTTCATATGAGTATAAAACAATAAGTCTCGAAACAAGAAAGTTTTTATTTTTGATTTAAAACTTATTAATATTTTAATTTTCCAGATGTCAATGGGTAATTGATTCCAAAGTCGGGGTGCTATATAGCTGACACTCCTGCACCCATAAGTTGTATTCATAAAAACAAGTCAAACTCTCTCAATCTCGAATGCTAATAAGATCAGTTCATAGGGCACATATGCAAACATTTGAATATTGTAATTAAAACTTTAAACACAATTCTTTCTTCTATCGTAAGCCAATGAAGGATGATAACGCTGGTCCTAATTGACTCTCATTTCCTACGTTTCAAAACTAAATTCAATGAATAGAATGAAAAAAAAAATGTAACTATTTTGTGAATTGAATAAAACAAATATTAGAATTTACCTAAAAGTGCAAGGGGAGTAACATTGATCAGAAGTTATTCCCTTGATGTAAAATTAAAATTTTCTTATATGAATTTAAGTGTTAAAATAATTTTTTCCCCTTTTTTAGTTGTAATTGTAGTTCTTTACTCAGCTTAATATGGCAAGTGCCTCAATGGTAGGGTACACAATGAGGATTGGCCTCACTTTACTAGCAAAGGTTACAGACATCTGAAGAAGGTCGGAGGGTACAGCAGCCGAAACGTTGTGACTATAACAACCAAGATGAGGACACTAGATCAAGCAAATCAGTATATAATAATGATAATTCCTCATCTCAGAAAGAGCTGAAACATTGTGACTATAACAACCAAGATGAGGACATTTGGTTTTTTTTTTTTTTGGTTTTTTAAAAAAAATTATTTTAAAAAAATCAAATGATGGATAATTTTATATTCGACAGAATATGATAATTATAAAGACATTTTATTAGTTGAGAACCTATATTTGCCTGGCTTTGTTTCTTTATTCACATTCACATTTACGATTTAGGCCACTCGTTTAGCAGTTGCTCACACCGGCACAGGGCAAATATAGGTTCACAACTAAGAAATGTCATTATAATTATCAAAAAAATCAAATGAAAATATAAGCAGGTCTGGTTACTCACTCAATATAAACCGTCCCATGACCAGCATCTTTTGGCAGCATACCATGTTGGGGGTGATCATTTAAAAAAAAAAATTTGAAAAAGGGGTGAACAATGACTAAGTTACTTCTCTCACCATCTGTTGCATCACTAAATATCTGAATTTTGAATTAAAAAAACTACTGTCAACGCTGCCGGACACAAACTAAGGGATCAATTCAGCATAAACTTACATTGCGAATTGAACCACTTAGTAAAAACCCATTTCAAACAAAAAAAAAGAATTTTTTTTTTTCTAAATTCTTTTTTTTAGACATAATGAGTAAATGTTTGAATTTTCAGCCTTCTAGCTCCATTGGTGCGGCCTGTATGCGTGATACATACATAGCCAGCATCACTTAAAAACTGAAGAAATCTGTGTTTACAGTTTTGGTGAGACTTTTGGTTGATGGTTTCTAATAGGGGAAGATACCATGTAACATAATCAGTTATGGTTAATGAGCTCTCATTTACACAAAATACATTCAATCAATCAATCAATCAACACTCCCATGTCGAAGGTTCGTTGCCAGTTGGTTTTTGGGATGGCCTCGCTTCCGTTTTCCATTAAGAATCCACAAAAATTACTTGGAATGCGAATCGAGTAGGTGGGAGTCTTGCCGCACGGCCAAGACATTCCATCTGACATTCCATTCGCAGATCTCATTCAAAATGGGACATAGTTTGGACGAAATATGGATCAACCACCCCCAAATTGACAGAATTGTAACGGGCATGCTTTAAAGTTTTGTTACGAAAACGTTTACATCACAATGTTGTTTGGATGTTTAAAATGGGCATAATTCTAAAAAATGTTTCCGTTTTCTTCATAATTTTTCTGGACTGGATGAAGAAGAGTTTTAAAAGATTTTGTGATTATTAATTTCAATGTCCCTCTTTAAATTTGTCAAGAGACGTCCATGCAAAAGTTAAAGCTGCGATCTTCCCTAAAAACACATTGTATTTGTTTATCTTTGGTAACAATGCTGACATTTCAGTGACGTCATCCGGTGTTGAGGCAAAATGTGACCATTTCAATTCTGTCAATTTGGGGGTGCTTGATCCATACTTCATCCCATAGTCTAGCTCTCTACTTTGATGGGTCAACAGTCAGCAACTTGGTGTCACTCCAGCTCTTGTTCACCCATCAGAGGTCTTCTCTGATTGTTCATTGCCAATTAGTTTTCTACCAGCTTCGCTTCTGTTTTCCATTAGAAATCCACTTGGAATCCGAGCCTAGCGTGTGGGAGTCTTGCCGCATGGCCAATACATTCCATCTGCCATTCCGTTCAGATTTCATTTGAAATGGGACATAGATTGGCTTGTTTCCTAACTTTGTTGTTGGTTACAAAGTTGTTCCACCTGACGCCTAGTATTTCCTTTAGGCATTTCATGTCGAACACATCCAGTTTTTTCTCCAGGCTGGATACCAGATGCCATATTTTGCAGAGGATGTTGGAATTGTAAAACCCGATCTTGGTTTTCAGGGAGAACTTCTTGCTTTTCCAGATTTCGATTACCCTTCAAATACAATATAGGGAAGCATAAATGTAAGTGACTTGCCGAAGCTATTGTAACCTTCCAGGTCTATATAAGGTTGTTATAATGACAGATATTAACAGATTTAAAATGCAACAAAAGACGTACTCACATAGATCCAATTTATTCATACATATTTACAATGCCAGCACTCAATGCCACAACATCACCATCATCAGTCGTTACAAGACCACTGCTGGACAAAGGCTTTTCCCATCTCCTTCCATGACAACCTATTTTATTGCTAACCTCTGCCCTTCTTACCAGCAAACTTTTCTATCTCGTCCCTCCATCTAGTGTCTGGTCTTTTCCTACTGTCCCATGGGCACCTATCGGTTAGTCTTTTCCCCCATCTATTGTCATCTCTTCTTGCTAGGTGACCAGCCCATCACCACTTTTGCTGCTTAATTAGTTGTATAATATCCTCCACTGTAGTTATCCCTAGCATTGCTCTTTCCATGGCTCTCTGTGCTATTCTGAGTAGGTTTTCGGCCTGTTTTGTTAATTTCCATGTTTCGCACCTGTAGGTCACTGCTGGTATTATGCAACCAGGGAAGCATAAATGTAAGTGACTTGCCCAAGCTATTGTAACCTTCCAGTTGGCAGTATCAGGTGGCACCCCCCCCACATACACCACACACACTTTTTCAGTGGTTCCCTGGGGAGAAATTTTGCAAACATTTTAAGCAAAACAGAAAATTCTAAAAATGCATCCAAGATGAAGAGATAAGTAGCATTCCATTTTCTTTGAATTATAAGCACCGAACATTAAACGGTGTATATAACGGACATAACTTAGATTCTCTTTCAATTATGGCAGGCTGCTCTACACACCATAAAGTCCAGCACCTTCCAAACATGCAACTTTGGGAACGGGCTCCGTCCTAGTTTTAATAAAGAAGGGAAAATTCCAGTCAGAATTGTATAGAATGGTAGAAATCCTTCATCTTAAAACGGCAGATATGAAACAAGACCAGTATATTATCATGCATAGAAAAGGTATTAAGTCCAAACTCTGTTGCCAAAAATATGAATACGTTGCTGTCCAAAGATGAGTACAACACTACAAAAAAATATTTTTGGCAACAGTTTCAATGCTGTAGAGTTTGGTCATAAATAATACCTGATAATATCCGTTTTGTGTAATGTTCCACTAGAAATAATAAAATACTGCTGTTTGGTTTAGAAGAAAATTCAATTTCTATTAAAAAGTGGTAGGGGTATACTTATATATGGGAGATACTGTACATAGGAAGAATGCATTTAGTAAAAATATCTACCCGTGTTTCTGTGGAGTTTGAGCGGTTTCTCTACATTCTCTTACTTACTTTTAAGACTTAATGAGAACAATCTTCCATCCGAGGCTTAGTCTGATATCAATTTACACAAGTAATAATATCGGCTTGGCTGAACCTGCCTATCGTAAAACACAAGGTATGGAGAGTCTAATTAGTATTTATTCAGTTAGTAAAGCCTGAATGAACATGTGCTCATTCTATACGCTTTGGTTTGCACTAATGCAGCTGCTGCTACCGATTACTAGTTAGTTTTGTTATGCGGTTATTTTTGGTGTTACCCAAACTGCACCGACTTACCAACACTGAGATGCAATGTCCCCGTTAATGTTTTGTAGTCACTGGGCGCTAAAGATCTTGTGTTGTGCAAGTTTTTTTCTTGTGACAAAAGTATGTGCACACTGAATTCTTGGTTTTAGGATATCGAGAAGACGCACGTAGCGTTGAGTGCAGCATTGTAAATATGTTTGAATAAATTGGATTTGTGTGAGTACGTCTTTTGTTGCATTTTTAAATCTGTTAATATCTGTCATTATAACCACCTTACAGTATGTGCTTACTGAACGCTTGTACAAATGTTAACTTGAAATTGTTTCAAGATAATTTTGGCACAGCCTCTCATCTCTAATAAAATGTTTGGTATGTATCCCAGACTGTCATCAAAAAAGCTTGTAAAAGATTATTTATCAGAGACATTTCAACACTTGATTATTTCCTTTAGACTCAGTAACTTTGTCATTACTCTGTTATCACATCCCAAAAGCCAAAGAATTGTTCTATTTCACAATGTTAACATCCAAGCAAAATTTAAATTATCTTCCCCCCCCACCATGTTTCCTCTCTTCCCCAAAATGTCTTGTTGAAATATACATTTGGCACCCTTGATAGGAGTTTGGATATACTCATGCTCTAACAGCTAATTAACTATTTAACAATATAGCTAGTTTAAACCTAGAGGTTCCTTCCTAACCTTTGTTCCCTTTCCATCTTTCTGGACATCTTCAACCACACTTTCAATCAGAGACATCCCATTGAACCTTGATTCATTCCCTTAGACTCAGTAACTTAAAGGTTGGGAACCACTGCCTTAGACTCAGTAACTTTGTGATTACTGGGTTTTTTTCCCTCTCTTTATTTGCCTCCCCACGTTGGCAAATTTGACAGTCTTTTTTAGGGTGGGGTCGTGAACGTGCAGGCAGAGGGGTTGTTCCTCAAGAACCCCTGGTTTTATGTCACACGGACATTGGGGCAAGCTGGTCGTTAGTCACAGGACGAATACTGAGCATGCTGGACGAATCCCAGGCAAGGGCCCACTCAACTTCTCAGCCAGAAGGCTTTGATATCCTCAGCATGCGACAAGGACCCAGGGACGAATCCTGAGCAGGGTTGATCCGAACTCTAAAGCTATGAAGGTTTCGAAGAACAGCAACTACACCATCCAAAAAGCCTACAAAATATTGTAGTTAAGATTTTATTCTATACTTTGAACTACTTAGTTCAATTTGTTTTATTTAATGGATTAAGTATTTTAATTAATCACCTCCAGCAAGACATTGGTCATGTGAGGGTTTCTATTGAGTGACTAATCAGACCTGTTTTATTAATCACTGCCACTCACAACACTGGTTTATTACTGGGTTCAAGTTATTTATGTGTTCTTGACATTTATATGTATCTATTTATCTATCTATTGTATATTGTATATGCGCAGTGAAGTTAAGTGAGTTGTCTATATAAACACCAAGATCTTTCTCCACTGTAGTTTCCTTCAGTGTGTGTTGTGTTCCGTCATCTTTAATCATGGTGTAGTTCCCTTCTTTGTTGTATCTACTGATTCTATTGACCTCTAGTAGATCAGCACGTTTTCTTCTATATTCAAGGGTTTTGCTGTTGTTTTAATCTTTCAGTGTAGGATAGATCTTTCAACCTCGGAATGATCTTGGTGGCTCTCATCTGAACTCTTTCTATGGCATCTGAGTTGTACTTCAGTTTAGGAGACCATATGCAGGAAGCAAACTCCAGATGGGGATGTACCAGAGACTTGTACAGCAGTAGGAAGCTCTCCTCATTGATGAACTTAAATGAGTGTCTTATGTAGCCGAGTGTTTTATTTGCTGTATTCACTTTGTTTTGTATGTGCGCAGTGAAGTTAACTGATTTGTCTATATAAACACCAAGATCTTTCTCTACTGTAGTTTCCTTCAGTGTGTGTTGTGTTCCGTCATCTTTAATGGTGTAGTTCCTTTTTTTTTGTTGTTTCTACCTAGGTGCATAGCTATGGCTAGTCATACATGGGTCTCACAGACCGCACTTTGAGAACCTCTGACTTATAAATTGACCTGATATTTGCCTTTTTGTATAGCTTTCATCTTTTTAAGGACAGTGTTGAATATGCAATTACCTACATGTTAATACCCAGGAAAAAATTCATGAATATATTTGAATTTCTTTGAGAGGATTTTTTTTAGAAAAGAAACTAATGAATTCATTCAAGTGGATGAGTCCATTGTTTCAAATGGTGCATAGGAGATATTTTTGATGAGTCCCATTGTTACGGACAGAGAAACAGAAAAATCGCACTGTTGTCCGGTTTCAATCCTCGCTCGGGGCACCAATGCACTTACAGTCAGTAGCCACACTGATGAGTCGTAAGACGACGAAACAGCGATGTATGTGGATTTGATAATATATATAACTAGATTATTTATATATATATATATATATAGGTCTGGTTAGTCACTCGATAGAAACTGTCACGTGACCAATGTCTTTTGACAGAATGCCGTGTTGAGGGTGATCAAAGAATAAGCTACTTTTCTTGCCTTTTGTTGGATCACTAAAATGTCCGAACTAAAAGAAATCAAGTGCAAGTGCTGCTGGTCACAAACAAAGGATCAATTTAGCATAAACTTACATTGCAAATTGAACCCAACTCTAAAAACCTATCTTGGATCAAATTTTCAAAAAACAAAAAAAAAAGTTGATTGTTTAAATTTTCAGCCCTCTAGCACCATTGGTGTGGCCTGTATGCGTGACACATATATAGCCAGCCAGAATCACTTAAAAACTGACGAAACCTATGTTGACAGTTTTTATAAAAGGATGCCAAACAAATAAGTCTTAAAGTATGCAAAAGTAATTTCTCTTTAATTAGGAATGCAGTTTGACCCTGCAGCAGCCAGGCTTGGCATCTGTTTTCAATATATTCAAATATCCTGGGCTTCATTGACAGAATTCTAGAAGAGTTGGACACATAATTTTCTCTTCTTCCCATCTTTGATCTTAACATCAAAGATGGGAAGAAGAGATTCGATTGTCCAAAATAAAGTTGGAATGCAGTGATCAATGTATAAGTTACTTCTCATGCTTTTGTTGGGCTGTGATCACTAAAAAAATGTCTTTTAATGAAATGCACTCTGTGTTCGTGCGTTTTTTTGGCGTACGTGACCAAAGGGCCATATCGGGTTACCAGGGCTGGAAAGTGGGTCAAGCGGCCAATGTGGTCGGAACACATATAACAAAGAAAGAAAGAGACACCCATATATGTTGTGTTGGGGGTGATCAATTAAAAAATTGGAAAAAGGTGTGATCAAGGAATAAGTTACTTTTCTCGCCTTTTGTTAGTCTGTGACCCTGCAGCAGCGAGTCTTGTCTAATACAGATGCCCTGGTAAGAGAAGGGCAAATCCCGTTTGAACCAAGCCTCAAAAGAGGTCAGTTATAAATAAATCCCAATTTAGGTGTTGCAATTTGTGTCTTGATTTGTTCAGGTAGAAAAAAAAGACAATTAACAGGTGAAAAATGAAAGTAATTGACCTTTGCCGACAGGAAAAAAAAAGATGCAGCATTTACTTCTGAATTATTTGTTGGGCGACGGATTTATCCTCCGAGATGAAAGTGAGATGGAAATCAGGAAGATGTTCTGTAAAATAATACAAGCAGGAATAATTTTGCAAGCAAGCAGGGTTAGATGTAGTAAACCAATCAAATGTCCTTCCACAGGGTTTTTGAAATCTCTTGTCAATGATTGGCCAAACCGTTAAACAAAGAGTTTGATTCTTTTGGCAGTAAAATACGTTGGACAGGACAGCGGCACTCCTCAAGGAATCTTAACCATGCAGACCTGGTTTTTGGCTGGACATGGGGAGGTAGAGGTAGGTAGGTGGGGAGAGACGTTAAAGTGGGAGAAGGGTGGCAGTCAGCCAATGACCCATTCCAGCAGTTCGTATAGATTACATTGATAGTTATTGAGGGTATTTTTTTTATTCAAGGAAAATTAGCGCTTTGTTAAAGTGTTGGTATTCGAACCATCATTGCATCTGAGAAGTGATTCTAGAAATAAATGAATCAATTTTAACAGATAACAGACGGACCCTGTTGTTTTTTCTCTTAAGACGGAGAACCTCTGTGTAATTTGCGTTTTCCCCCTCAGGTATCCAATACGGAAGATATGGTATATTCCCCATATTTTATATGTAGCTCTCTCCCTCGTGTTCGGTGGGGCATTTTTGGGCCATGAACCTGCCTGGACGCCGACTTTGATGCGTCATCGTCTTTCCTGGGACTAATCAGATAAAGACTGATGCAACTAACATATGTGCATCCAGTATGCTACAATCCACATAAACAAAACTACAAACTCAAAAGCTCTCAGAGAACGCATACGCCATATACTAACTAAAAAAATTGAAAGAAAATCTATTCATATATAGCTACAATGCAGTGGATGTAGCTGTAAGTTTCAATTTTCCATATTTGTACTATTGTTTTAATATATGAAAAAATATATCTCGATCGAAGAAAAATTCATGTATCTGTCCCCAAATTAATCAGTTGTTCTTTAGTTTATGGCCCACCTTCATGAATTGTCATTGAACTTCATTAAGAACTTTTGGAGATATTGTATGGGCAAAACAGACAAACATGAATGAATACATACAGGTATACCTTGATTATTTCCATACTGTTCAAAACCGCACTGTTCAAGATCTTATAATTTAATGTGTTTTTTTCCAGCTTATACTTAGTTACATTAATTGGTACAGCAATAGCTTAACTGTACTACATCAAAACCTGCACTAATCAAAACCCTCACTATTCAAGTTCTTATTATAATTTAATGTATTTTTGTTTTCTGTTTATACATAGTTACATTAATTTGTACAGCAATACCATAACCATACTACATCAAAACCTGCACTATTCAAGGTCTTATTATAATTTAAAGTAATTTTCAAGTTTATACTTAGTTACATTAGTTTGTACAGCAATACTGTAATCCTACTATGTAGCATAGCCACATATGCAGTATGCATATGTGCCGGCTCGAATGAAAAGGGAAGTTTGATGCATCCTTGATAAGAAAAAGTCAAAGTCTGTTTTTAAAACAAACAATAGGATTTTATTGTCCTTCTCTTCACAAAATGCTGGTGATCTTATAAAGATAGCGACGGGACTGTGAAGACAGTTTGCAGCTAAAATGCATTCTGTCAAGTGTTCTGACCTCTTCCGACCCCAGGCTGACAGATATCATCTGTGGAAGAGGGAACCAAACACACACACATTTACACACATATCTGGACAGACACACATATGCCTATAGTTACATCTTATATTGAAAACGTGAACGTACGCTTAAATATTTTAAATATATAAAACCACCAACTTTTAGAGGACCCCAAATCCTCTGGCCCTATGCCTTACATTTCATCTATATTGTAACAACTACATCAAAACTGCACTATTCAAGGCCTTATTATAATTTAATGTGGTTTTGTTTTCAGCTTATACTTAGTTACATTAATTTGTACAGCAATACCTTAACCATACTACATCAAAACCGTATTATAATTTAATGTGGTTTTGTTTTCAACTTATACTTAGTTACATTAATTTGTACAGCATTACTGTAACCGTATTACATCAAAAGTCACACTAATCAAAACCGCACTGTTCAAGTTCTTATTATAATTTAATGTGTTTTTCCCGCTTATACTTAGTTACATTCATTTATACAGCAATACCTTAACCGTACTACATCAAAACCTGCACTAATCAAAACTTTACTATAATGTGTGTGTTTGTGTGTGTGTGTGCACTATAGCTATTTTAAAGTTTACTTGCCCTTTCCAATAGATCTTTTCCTTTAGTAAAAGTTCATTTCGGCTTCTCCCCTGCTCCTGTCCCCCCCTGGGATGAGCGGAAGTAGGTCAGACTACATACAAGATATAATTACCCTGAAATTAATATCTATAATGATGAGAATAAAAATAAAAGGAAGAATACATTACAGAAAGGAAATATTCAAATTCCCTCATAAAAATGATACCACAAAATCAGTTTCAGTGGATTTCATCTTCATTGTTGTCAATACAGTACAACTCCGCAAATTTGAATCTCCCAAATCCAGAACCCTGCCCCAGCACTTTTGTGTCATCTAACTGCATTAAAAGTTTTCATCTTATATTTATATATTTTTAATTTAAAAAAAAAATTTTAAATCACTTTTTTTCCTAATTTTTGTACTGCCAGTTATACATCATCATTTATTAATCACTGCTACCCACAACACTGGTCTATTGCTGGGTTTAGATTATTCATGTGTTCTGACATTTATATGTATCTATGTATCTAGACTTTGACCAACCCTAACCGTTCATAGTAGAAACTTGAGATTTTGCACACACACTCCCCTTAATGAGTAGGGAAAATGTTTTTTTTTGTATTTTGAAAATTCCCCACCAAAATAGTGTTTTAGTGTGAGTTCAATTTTCAATGTAAACTTATGCTAAATTGGTAATTAGTTTGTGCCCACTTGTTTTTTGAAAATTCTGACATTTATATGTATCTATGTATCTGGACTTTTCCCAGCCATAACTGTTCATAGTAAGAACTTGAAACTTTGTGCACACACTCTCCTCAATGAATAAGGAGAATGCTTTTTGGGTTTTTTTGACCCCCTCCCCCCAATCCTCACCTAATTTTGGGGAGTGAACCCTTCACTGCTTGTCTGTCTTGGAACGTTAAACCAAACTGATATATAAAATTTCCCTAATTATTTGTAGATAGGCTTCCATACCATTTATTTAGATGACATTTGCATCTCCCAATGAACACAGCTGAAAGAAATATAAGGTGAGCACAGGTTAGCTGAAATGAATACATAGGTTAGTGTTAGTAATATTGTCTACATGCAGAGAACAGTTCATTACAACCCTTTCCACAGTGTTCATAGATAGGTTTCCATACCATTTATTCAGATGTCATGTTCATCTCACAATGAACACAGTTGAAACAAATATAAGATGAGCACAGGTTAGCTGAAATGAATACATAGGTTAGTGTTACTAATATTGTCTAATTTTAAATCATGACCAAGTGATTGGTAGGCGGCTCTCTTACCAACTTAAGTCTTACATAGCTACAAAAATTTATTTTACAAATACGCAATTTCATTCTAATAAATAAATACATTTAT
>VCCN01003206.1:1518266-1529018 GCA_006491835.1 Architeuthis dux
TAGATACATACATACATAGATACATACATACATAGATACATAAAATGTCATAACACATGAATAACCGAAACACTGCAATAAACCAGTGCTGTGAGTAGCAGTGGTTAATTAGAAACCATCAACTAAAACTGTCAACATAGGTTTCTTCAGTTTTTAAGTTGGTCTGGCTAGCTAGCTAGCTGGCTGGCTATGTATTATGCATACAGTCTGTACCAATAGAGCTAGAGGGATGAAAATTTCAACATTTACTCCTTATTTGTTTTTTTGAAAATTGCGCATCTAAATAGCTTTTTATGGGGTTCAATTTGCAATGCAAGTTTATGCTAAATCGATTGCTTAGTTTGTGTCTGACAGCATTCACACTCGTTTTTTTGAAGATTCAGACTTGTTTAGTGGTCACTACACAACAAAGGGCGAGAGAAGTAACCTATTCATTGATTACCCGTTTTCCCAATTTTTTAATTGATCACCCCCAACACGGACTATATGGGTGTCTCTTTCTTTTTTTGTTATATGTGTAATCCAACAAAAGGAGAGAGAAGTAACTTATTCATTGATCACCCCTTTTTCCAAATTTTTTAATTGATCACCTCGAACACGTCATGTTGCCTAAAGACTTTGGTCATGCGACGGTTTCTATTGAGCAACTGACCAAACCTGTTAACAGTCTTAAAAGAAGATCTTAAAAGAAACTAAACTTATTTCGATTTCAATATCACTCTCAGCGCTATTATTCCGTCTAATCATTAACCAGGGTAAATTGTCATTATCTCTCTCGGCTTCCGGAAAAGATTTTGCGAGACGTCAAAATTACTACAAAGTCTGAATAACTCAGGCTTGTCGTATATCCACTTGTAACATGATTGGTATTTTGAAAACAAAATTACCACTTCAGTGTGTTAGCCAGGAATTTGATTTCCCAACTGTTTTTTATAAGTTTAAGTTTTCTGGGATCTGAATTTTTGTATTTAAAAAAAAAAAAGCTAAAATGGACAAAAATACACTAAAATGATAAAAAGACACCAACGTTTCCGGGGCTGTATTATTGTATTTAAAAGAAAAAAGCCAAAATGGCGTCTGTATTTTTGTATTTAAAAAAAAAAAGGCCAAAAAGTCACTAAAATTGACAAAGACACTAAAGACAGAGGTCTGAATTTTTGTATTTAAAAAAAAAAAGAAGCCAAAATGGCCAAAAAGACACTAAAATGACAAAAAGACACCAAAGTTTACCAAGGTATGTATATTTGTATTTAAAAATAAAAAGCCAAAATGGCTAAAAAGACACCAAAATCCAGCACTGGAAGCTAGTATGGTTCCTGGACTATACATTGTTTATAACTAATGTATACACTTCATACATATATTTATATCTTTTTCATTTGCAAATAAATTATATTGCATTTTGGATGATATTTTTTGTTTTATTTTTGATGCAATGATTATTTATTTTTGTATTTGGATGTTTTAACTGGGATTAACTTGAAAAATCAGTTGGAAAAAAAAAAATAGTTTATTACAGAAAAACATGTTGCAAAATGCTGTCAAAAATTGTGTAAACAATGTTGCAGGTTTTGAACAGTCTGTTCTTTTTTCTTGTTATTGGTATAGAATTGCTTTGAATTGTGTTTACCAAATTAAGAAAATATTTTCTTTTTATTTGTGGAATCTACTTTCCGTGGCTGGGTTTAGGTTATTCCTGTGTTCTCACATTTATATGTATCTATCTATGTATCCGGACTTCACTTAGCCCTAACCGTTCATAGTAGAAACTTGAAATTTTGCACACATACTCCCCACAATGAGTAGGGAAAATGTTTTTTAATTGACCACACCCAATATATGGGTGGCAATGATTCATAATTTCCCTTGGAATGCTAGTATAACTTGTTTTGATTTTTACCTAAAATGAATACAAGAATTTTAAGTTTGCGTTAACCATTCAAATTACTGTGTAAACATACTGACACAGAACACAGAATTAGGTATACTGTTAGCAAACCAGCGAGCATTCATTAGTAATTGTAAAGCTTGAACCTTTTTCTTATTTACCATTTTTATATTAACTGTAATGAGAAAAGGAGTTCCCGTGAGTAGGGAAAATGTTTTTTTTAAATTTTTTTAATTCTGCCCATAATAGGTTTTTAGTGGGGGGCTTCAATATGCCATGTAAGTTTATCCTAAATTGATCCCTTAGTTTGTGTCCAACAGCATCCACTTGTTTTTCTTTTTTAAATCATGAATTTATGGTTGAAACCTCACTGGTAGCATTTTCATCAAGGTAACTTATTTTCTTTTTCTTTTGTTTTCCAGGAGGATGGGCTTTTCAGCTGACCTCCAGGGCAGGTCATCCCATGAGGCCCTCATGCAGTTTTTGGATGAGGAAATCGGCCTCATGGAGACCATGAAAAAATGCATTATGATCCGTTTGGAAGGGGACAAGAAGTATGCGGAGATGCTTTCCAATTTCTTACAAGCTGCTCAAAAGATCGGAACTGTACAATTCGAGACTTCAATTTATAAGGTAAGATGGCCAACATCTTTTTCTTGTAACCACCATCACCACCACCCGTCAACAGTGTCACCAAAAGCCTATGTAAAGTTATTAAAATAGAAGAATATATCTTTAAAATGGTGTGATTTTAATCAGAAACCCTAAAAGACTCCTATCATTATATTATTTATCTTTGTCCTGCAAATCCTCTACACTCTGCAAATCACAGTATAAGGCTGATAAAACTCACCAAAAGGGTTACTAATGGAATAGTATCACCAAAAGCCTTGTTATTTGTGTTGTAAACACATTTCGAAAAATGGATCAGTCAAAATGTGTTTATAACACAAATAACAAGGAGTTCAATCATCTGAAGAACTATTTGAATAGAAGAATATATCTTTAAAAAGGTGTAATTTTAATGTCGATAAAACTAAACCAATGAAAGCCTTTTGTAAAGTTACTAAAATAGAAGAATATGTTTTTAAAAAGGTGTGATTTTAAACAGAAACCCTAAAAAGACTACCATCAATATATTATTTATCTGGTGGATATGATTGGACAATGTGGAAAAGAAAGATTGAGAAAAGCGTGTTATGTCTCAAACATGTTTATTAACAGATATTATTTATCTCTATCTGGCTTCGTCATGCAAATCCACTAGATTTGGCAAATCTCAGTATAAGGCCGATAAAACTCACCAAAAGGGTCTGAAACCTAAAACAGGCAGATAGCAAAAAAATGGCCATTATTCACTTTGTTTTTGTGACCAGGACAGTGATATTCATATGTAATTGTTTTTCTTATTTTAGTATAAGGCTGATAAAACTCACCAAAAGGGTTACTAATGGAATAGTATCACCAAAAGCCTATGTAAAGTTACTAAAATAGAAGACTATATTTTTAAAAAGGCGTAATTTTAAACAGAAACAACAAAATACTCCCCTCTGTATGAATATATCGGCAAATCGCCACATAATTTCATGTCGATAAAACAAAACCCCTGAAAGCCAATGTAAAGTTACTAAATAGAAGAATAAATCTTTAAAAAGGTGTGATTTTAATCAGAAACCCTAAAAAAAGACTCCCATCATTATATTATTTATCTCTATCAGGCTTTGTCAGGCAAATAACAGTATAAGGCCGATAAAACTCATCAAAAAGGTTACTAATGGAATAGTGTCACCAAAAGCCTATGTAAAGTTACTAAAATAGAAGAATATATCTCTAAAAACGTGTGATTTTAATCAGAAACCCTAAATACGACTATTTTCAGTATAGCAAGCAAGAGAGTGGTTTGTTTATAAGTAGCTTGGAGTGCAGATGCCCTAGTACCTTTCTAGACAAACCTCCTATTCCTCAAATCTTACTTGAAGGGGACGGTAAGTTTCTCCCTTGTATTCTTTCCCACATTTGCATAGGATGTTGTAGATGCAATCTTTTTCAAATATCATTGATTCACTAAAGTTTATTCAGCTTTTATAATCTTGTTTCTACAATTTTTAAAAAATATTTTTTCCTGTGAACAGATTGATTACAAATGAAAATGCCATGAACTTTTCCTGTATAAAAAATAATCATATTACCACATTAATTGTAGCTAGTATTTTACAAACTGATTACACTGTATATCACGATTTTTGTTACTGTGTAAAAAGTATAGAAAATGATTATTATTCACTTCAAACTTTGCTTTTCTCTTCCTGGGTAGTGAGTGTTATTTTCTGGTTGCTTATGTGTAAAAAGTATAGAAAATGGCTATTATTCCCTCCAAACTTTGCTTTTGTGACCAGGACAGTGATATTCATATGTAATTGTTTTTCTTTATGTAATTAAAACTGTGCAAATTCGCCTGGTGTCTAATTGTAAATAAGATTTCAAATTATACCTGTCCTGGTCGCAAAAGTTTGAAGGGAATAATTGACATTTTCTCTACTTTTTAGATATAATTAATCAGAAAATAACACTTATTACCCAGGAACAAAAAAAGTAAAGATTTGCCCGTTGTCCAATTGAAAATGAGTAGATTTCAAATTATCACTGTCCTGGTCACAAAAGCAAAGTTTGACGGGAATAATTGACATTTTCTGTACTTTTTCGAAAATAACACTTATTACCCAGGAACCAAAAAGAAAGTGTTACAAAAGTTGCACAGTGTTATGAACTGATTATGATTGAATCTTTTGGGGGAAAATTAGTTTACTGGAATTAAAATGTTGCTCATTATGGGATGATATTGGTGGTTCTCCACTAGAGGTCGACCGATTAAACAGGCCGATATCTGACATTTTGAGATAATTGGCATCAGCTGATTATTGAGCGACATGAGGACAATTTTTATTCTAATAGAAAAATTTTTTTTCATGAATTCGGCTTGACTAGATCAAAGGGTTGACCGAGTCAGAGGTTGGGTAGTAAAGTCCAGAGAGACAACCGTACAACACTGTGTTCTACGGTTGTCTCTCTTCCTACGAAAGAAAGAATAGAAGGAAAGATAGACTTAGGCTTCTTTAGCTGTCAGCTGGTTGTCACTGGAAGCAAAGCAAAGCGAAGAAAATATTGAAGGGAAAGAAAATAAAGGGTAAACATTGAAGTGTTTATAACTAAAGTATACACTTCATAACTTTTTCATTTCCCAAACAAAAACAATGCACATTTTTTATTTTCAAATATTTTTCTGTGTTCAAGTGAATAATACATTATTTTAGATGGAAAAAACCCGAAACATATCGGCCATTGGCCTTCATGCTCTCTTAATATTGGCATCAGCCAAAACCCATATCGGTCGACCACTACTCTCCACTACAGAAGGATTTATTCACTTTCAAGTAATCATCATTAAAAGTAGCTCATTGTAGATGCTTTGTACATTTAAATCTTCTCTTGTATAGTGATAATTATCTTCACATGTCATGAGGTTTGAGTCCTCTGCTGGGAAGGTGAAGTCTGTGGTAAAATTGCATATATATTCATATTTAGTAACTGAAAATATCTTCTATATGGAGCTATCACGGTGCGTATACTTTCAAGCATATATGCCTATCGAGTGTTACGGTCAAACAACAAATTATACTGGGAAACAAAAACACAAACTCAGGGATTTTTTGGTGTGCAAAACTAGTAGTTTTTATCAAACATTAAAACAGGAAATATTCTGGGGAGAGAAAATAGTCCTATTGAGGAAAATCAAATAGTGGGTTTCAAAATGTTCAAATGGTTGAAAATGTTGATTTGGTCCACAGCCTTTTTCAGGAGGTAAAAAGAGAAGAACCTAATTTTCCTTGGAGAAAAACTCAACCGTCCGTGGGGCTGGCTCCTTTAATGGAAGCAACCTACAAAATTAGGCAAGTTTAAAACAAAACACTAACCGTCCGCTAATTCTCCGAATATCAGGAGCCGTTCTTTTGCATGTCATGCTCGTTTCCTCACTCCAGCTCCTACTGCTGTCTCTCGCGTTTCTTCTCTCTTCCGCGCCAATTTCAAAATCCTGAGGAAGACGCGATTTTCGTATATTTTCTTTGTCCTCCGCGTGCCAATTCTTTGAATCTCGTCCAAACGAGAACCTCACTTGTTTGTTTACATTTCCCTCAATCAAATGGGCCATAACTCCAGGTGAAGAATCAGTTATCTCCATTCTACTACAGGAGCCTATGCCCATAAAACCTTGAGTTATGTAATGATCCTCAGAGGTGTTACGCCAGTATGTATGATTTATATCGAGCACATATCAGAATTACCTCTGTTGATGACTGGGGATCATGCAGGCACTACTTAAATTGGAAGGTACGCTTGTAAAAATAAATGTAACATTGTAAATAGAACCCTAAATCTTTTCATTGTAAACCATTTCATTTTGTGATTTAAAAAAAATCTACTAAAAATTATGAGGGTAAATAGCAGTCAAAAATTAATAAAAATGTTTTTTTTACTAAAACACAAACAGTCATTGCAGTGCCAGATTAGTATGAAAGTAAAAAAAATTGTTAGCTTCTTTAGCGGTGATCGGTCAAATCAGTCCTTATGATGTGATGCATTTTTGACAGTTAAGTCATCCTACTTTGTCATTGCATTATTATGATATAAATTATCAGAGTGAACGCAAACTTATAAAAAAATCTCTTTGCAATGTGCCAGGACGAATCCTGAGCATGCTAATGGTGATCGCCAGAAAAAAAGTTTTCCTGAAGAAATGAAGGTCTTATAGTATGAAAGCACAAAAAATTCCTTGCAAAAGTTTTTTATTATTTATGAATGAGAGCCGAATGATTGTGGCCACAGGCACAATTATGGCTGCCTTTCTGCATCTGTTCTCAAATGTATCTAGAAAGCTGCTACCATGGCACATGTGTTTTTTACGTAGTTATATGCATTTGTATATTGAGATTAAAGGTACAGGAGAATTCTGCCTATCTAAGATGAACATTTACTGAATTATTCATTGAATTTAGTGCATTGAACCTACTATGAATTAGACATTTTTAACTTTTTATTTTTAAGAATCAACCTTTGATTTTACCTAGGGTAGGCAGTGCCTGCCTTGCCTACCCAGACAGCCTGTGCCTGATACACACACACACACACACACACTCTTGGGCATGTATACAGTGATGCTAAAGGTACTGCTCACAAATGATAGCAGTAAAAGTCCATAAGACATTGGTTCACCCTCCCAACATTATCCTTGCTTTGCTTCCGTGACAACTAAAGAAGCTTAAGCCTAGCCTATCTTCCCTTCCTTTCTTTCATAGGAAAGAAAGAAGACTAAGAACCACAGTCGTCTCTCTGGACTTTACTACTACCCCACCTCCGACGCAGTCAACCCTTTGATCTCGCCAAGCCGAATTCATGAAAAGTTACATGCTTTTTTGCTCTCCTCTCTTTCAACTTTTCAGTTTTAATTTAAACTAAAAGGTTGTTTTTTTTATTAGAATAAAAATTGCCCTCATGACGCTCAATCAGCTGATGCCAAAATTACATGCTTTTTTGACCCCCCTCTCTTCAAATTCCATGAACTTTTGGGTAGCACCCCACACATTTTTTTATTTATTAACTCAAATGGTGTGTGCGTGTGTCTACTGTAGTACAGACCAGTTTGCAAGTTTAGCTTTTTCAATCCTCATTGGGTACCCCACTACTAAGGCCTTGTCCCAGACTAAGCGAAGTGAATATATTTTGTTATTCTTTCTCCTGAATTATTCGTTGGTATAGAATTGCACCCACACATTTTTTACTTATCTAAATTTATGCATAAAAGTGGTCGCAGACAATACATGTATATACATATTTATAAGTACAATAATTACTTACAGCTGAAAGTTTACCAGTTGAAATTCCAACTAAATCTAACCACTTTAATGTTTTGTAGCTGCATGTGAAAAAATTCAACTTGAGACATTATTATTCACTCACTCAATGGCCGCCTCACTGTCGAGTCATTTCCTATTTAGAGAAGTTATATCATAATTATTTGCAAATAAATGAATAAATAAGCAAACTACTCTATAATTTTCTATAGTTTTGAGAAGGGTCA
Source organism: Architeuthis dux (assembly GCA_006491835.1). Classification (NCBI taxonomy): domain Eukaryota; kingdom Metazoa; phylum Mollusca; class Cephalopoda; order Oegopsida; family Architeuthidae; genus Architeuthis; species Architeuthis dux. The sequence goes on from VCCN01003206.1 coordinate 1,526,288, forward strand.
TTAATATTCAAATGGTTCTTCGGACGATTGAACTCCTTCTTGTTATTTTTGTTGTAAACATGACATATCAGCCGATCCATTCTTCGGCCTTCTTCAGGTGTAAAATCCGAGTGTGATGGGTTAAACAGTTATGTTTAAAGGGGGTAACCCTTATAGCACATCGTCCGGGTGTTTCTGTGCCTTGTCGGGTTTTACTGTGGTGTTAAAATTCAGACAGTAATACATTTATGAATTTTTTCCTAGCGTATGTTAGCCATACATTATGACTCTTTTTCCTACAACCTCTATTCGGAGCTCCTTGAACACAAAATTATAAATAACGAAAGCAGTTTCCATTTGTCTATAACTTTGAGAAGAGTGATTAACATACCAACTTTTGTTTGGACAATCCAATTTCTTCTTCCCATCTTTGATGTTCACGCAACGTTTCTGCAGATTCATTGATACATGGGGAAAGGGGATAGCGATGATTTCAAGGATTTATATGGGGGGCGGGATATCTAACAATGTTTGCTTGATGGGTTGAGCCGAGAGACAACACCAGAAAGCACTCGGACAATGCATACCTCTGCCAATCCAATTGTCAATAAAAAACGAATGAAAATCAGTTCATATGTAACTACGATGCAGGGGAGGTAACTGTAAAAGAATTCCTGGATCCACCCAGAAAATGTAATCACTTCTTCCTCAAACCATCGCCTACCCTTCAAGACAATTTGAATTGAAATTCATTGAGAACTTTTGGAGATATTGAGTTGACATACATATAGCTACGATTCAGGGGAGTTAACTGTAAACAATTCCTGAACCAGTCCCAAAATTGAATCAATTTTCCCTTCGTCCCATGGCACACCCTTCCACAAAATGTCTTTGAAATTCACTGAGAACTTTTGGAGATATCGTGTGGACAGACAGTTAATAACCTAAAACAAATTATTTGTTCCACCATTTTCTTTGAAAAGGAAGAAGTTAGCAGGAAATGATTACACATGGGGGAATGCAGTGATGGAGATTTTAAGGAGTCAAGGGTGAGGGGATGGTTAATCTAACAAGGTTTGCTTGATGGGTGGAGCCCAGAGACGACGACAACAACTAGAAAGCACTCGGAGAGCACATACCTCTGCAAAATGCGAAAGCCACTAAAGATTGAATGAAAATCAGTTTATATATATATATCTACAATTCGGGGGCGATAACTGTAAAAATAAATTCCTGGATCCACCTCAAAATTTAATCAATTCTTCCTTTGCTCGTGGCTCAACCATTAAAACAAAACTTCATTGAAATTCATTGAGAAATTTTGGAGATATTGTGTGGATGAACAGACGAACGAATGAACTTACAGACATACGAACAGAGAGACAGACGAACGAACAGACAGACAGAGGCAAACAAACACAAGTGAATACATACACCTCTTCTGACTTTTTTGGCAAAGGTAAATAGCCTAAAACAAATGATGTTTCTATTTGTTCGGCCTTCTTCTTTCGAAAGGACAAAGTCAGCAAGAAATGATTTTACACATGGGGAGGGTTAGAGGTGGTGATGATGAAGACTTCAAGTATTCGGGGGTGGGGGGTTTATCTAATGAAGGCTTGTTTGATGGGTGGGGTCCCACAGACAACACCAATAACACAGGTGGTGACGATGAATCCAGGGAAAACAAAATTCCTATCCAAGGGTGGATTCTCTACAAAGATTCAAAAACAAAATGTTTTTTTTATTTCTTTGGAGTTTTTGCAAGACATTTGAAAATTCTTCATAGTCTTTTATGATCTATCTTCTATAATCTATTAGAAACTGTCAACATCAACATAGGTTTCTCCAGTTGTTAAGTTGGTCTGGCTGGCTATGTATCTATCATGTGTACAGGCTGCACACATGGAGCTAGAGGGTTGAAAATTAAACATTTACTCCTTATTATGTCTAGAATAAATGTTTATTTGTTTTTGGAAAATTCACCCCCAAAATAGTTTTTTTTATTAAAACGAGATCTTTCCAGCTAGGCCGGAATGGGGGGGCAGATAGGCCAGTTGGCATGGGGCCTATGAAATTGAGGGGGCCTACCTTTTACAATCACATCAACAAAAATGGTGTGCTGAAAATGACAATCATCAAAAAATATATGGAATAACTAGCATTCCAAGGGAAATTATGAATCACTGCCACCCATATATGCTGTGTTGGGGGTGATCAATTAAAAAGTTGAAGTGTGATTACTAAAAAGGTCTGAATTTTCAAAAAAACAAGCGGGCACAAGCTAGTGCTAATTTAGTATAAACTTACATTGCATATTGGTCATATTTGTTTATTTTTTTGAAAATGTCACCCCATAATAGGTTTTCAGGGGGCCGCCCCTGCCCTCCGAAAACCTATTATGGGGTGACATTTTAAAAAAAACTAACAAATACATTTTCCCTACTCGTGTGTGCGTGCGTGCGTGCGCAAAATTTCAAGTTTCTACTATGAACGGTTAGGGCTAGATGAAGTCCAGGTATAGATAGATACATAGACAGATAGATACATAGACAGATAGATACATAGACAGATAGATAGATAGATACATAGATACATAGATACATAAATAGATAGATACATAGACAGACAGACACAGATGGTTACATAGACAGACAGATAGATAGACAGATACATAGACAGACGGATAGATAGATACATACATAGACAGACGGATAGATAGACAGATAGATACATAGATAGACAGATAGATACA
>VCCN01003206.1:1534496-1546676 GCA_006491835.1 Architeuthis dux
TGCTGGGGGCGGGGCGGAGCACGCTCAAATGATGAAGCCGATTATATAGTAGTGTTGATTGTGCCTCTGTTTTTGCAAGACTGTGCTGTTGTTGTTAACTATCAATGGGTCTGTTGTATCTGTTACGCAGAGTTTGGATGGGTTCGACCTTGGCCACTCTTACCCCGCCCACATTCATCCTTTCCGTCAATGGGTGGGATTTGAGGGGAGGAAGAAAACACTTGGAGAGCTTTATCCCGCTGTAGCCATTTTATAGCAATTTTATGGCCAGATTTGACAGATCTGGCCCTTTTGAAAAGCATTTGGCCATGATCTTTTTGGTTTGGACATATTTAAATTTTTGCCCATTTTGACTTTGTTGCAATAGTATTTTGAATAAATTCTTATTTTTGGAGTGTACTTCAGTATTGCAATGTTTTATAAACAATTTTGGCATTTGGCCATTTTGACTTTGTTGCAGTAGTATTTTGAATAAATTTGATGTGTACTTCAGTATTGCAAAGCCATCATTATTATTAATGACAGGGGTATTTTTGTATGGATCGGCAATAAGGAGCCAAAAGTGATTTTATTAGGTAATTTTATTTTATTAATTCAAGTATCCTAACTTATGTTTTTTTTTAAAGTCCCAACTTAAGAAAAGTCACTACTGATATTGTGCGGTATGGAAAAAAAAAGTCATAGATAGAAACTCATTTAACTAAAAATATAACTTATTTATACTTCACCTAATAAAAATAAATTATAAAATAACTGCTTTTATAAACAATTTTGGCCATTTCTACATGTTTTGGCCAGAAACATCTAAAAAAAAAATGTTTTTTTTTAAACAGCAGAAAATAAATTTAATTGAAACAGTAACAAAATAATTTACTTCCAATTAAATCTACGCCACAAAGCAATATTTAATCTACAATTGAATCTAATACTCGGGCTCTCACCGTAAAGTTGCGATAAAAAAGCAAGATGAAGGTAAATAGTAGAATTAATTTTTTTTTTTTTTACAATACATGCCTGGCTGCTGCAGGGTCAAACGTGGATAAGCAGTGAAGATGATTACTGCAACTTTTGTATTGAATATATAATAAATAAACTTGTAGGTATATAAGACTTGTCAGTTTAGCTCAGTTGGTAAGACAGCTGCCTACCAATCACTTGGTCATGATTACATGACAGTAGGAAAGTGTTAATTTTATATATAGGTTTGGTTTAAACCCATAAGAACCCACTGTGATACCGGTGTCACATACAATTAATTGATCTGCACAGTCTCTTATATAATATTATGTTATCCTTGATTTTTAACTCATGAAGTGTACTAAATGACATCTACTGAACATCCTGGTGCAGTCACTTGACTGTGTCAATTTGCCTACACAGAATCCCACATAATGTTCCTTCAAGTAGAAATGGGTCTGGGTTCTTATGGGTCAATAAGACTTTGTGACATTTGGACATTATGTTATATGTCTTTAGTAATGAATTAATCTGCACAGTCTCTTATGTTTGTTGTGCGGATGAAGGGGAATCCGACAGAATGATAGATTTGATTAGACAATATGGAAAAGAAAGATTGAGAAAAGCATGGAACGTTGCACGTCTCTGCTATGTTCAATTCTCTTCTGATGTCGTTCGCAACGATGAAATGCATAAAGATTTATCTTTATGTTAATAAATATGTTTGAGACGTAACACGCTTTTCTCAATCTTTCTTTTCCACATTGTCTAATCAAATCTACTTATATAATATTATATTTTATCCTTGATTTTAACTCATGAAGTGTACAAAGTAACATCTACTGAACATCCTGGTGCAGTCACTTGACTGTCAATTTGCCTATCCAGAATCCCACATAATGTTCCTTCAAGTAGAAATGGGTCAATAAGACTGTGATATTTGGACATTATGTTGTATGTCTTTAGTAATGAAGGTGAACAGATTTTATCCTTGATTTTAACTCCTGAAGTGACATCTAATGAACATCCTGGTGCAGTCACGTTACTGTGTGACAATTCGCCTACCCAGAAGCCAACATAATGTTCTTTCAGGTAGAAATGGGTCTGGGTTCTTATGGATTAACGTGACGTTTTAGTCAAAACAGTGAAGAGTTTACTCCCTTAAATTTGGTGAGGATTGTTCTTGTTACGCGCGGAAAAAAACAGTCAACTCCAACTTGGACTGGAGTTTGACAAAAAAGATTTCTTTTTGTTAACAAATTTGCATCTGGCCATTTCTGTCTATTTTTAGCCATCCTTAGCCAGTGACGTCTCCAATATCTGGCAACCCTGTTTCGCCCATCAGCAGCCGTCATGATTACATCAGATAACTTTCTTAGAGTTGCTGTACTGTCTTTTACCTACCTCTATTATATAGACTACTTTCTTGTGTGTAGCAATCATTAATAAGGGAGTTATTCACTTATGGAGACTGTGGGTCACTTGTTTGCAAATACAGAAGTGGTACAAGGTTGCTTTTTTTTCCTTTTTAAAAAATTTTTTTTAATAAACTGTCAACAGTTTTCAAGTTAATCTGGCTGGCTATGTATGTCTGTACATGCATACAGGTTGCACCAATAGAGCTAGAGGGCTGAAAATTTAAACATTTACTCCTTGTTATGTCTAGAAAAAAACTGTTCTTTTGTTTCTTGAAAATTGTTTCCCTAAATAGGTTTTTAGTGCAGGGTTCAATTTGTAATGTAAGGTTATGCTAAATTGTGCCCTTAGTTTTTGTCCAGCGGTGTTCATGCTTTTCTTTTTTTTTTTTAAATTGCCCCCCTAAATAGGATTTTAGTGCAGGTTTCAATTTGCAATGTAAGTTTAGGCTAAATTGGTCCGTTTTTGTCTGGGAGTGTTCACACTTGTTTTTTGAAAATTCAGACTTCAGAGTGGAGTTACTTATTCATTGATCACCCCTTTTTCCAACATTTTAATTCAAAACCCCCAACACGGCATGCTGCCAAAAGACATTGGTCACGTGATGGTTAAGGGCCTCTGAGAGGGGGTTGCAGCTGGATCAAAATTTGATGTCCCCCTTACTATGTATCCGGACTTTGGCCAGCCCTAACTGTTCATAGTACAAACTTGAAATTTTGTACACGCACTCCCGTCAATGAGTAGGGAAAACGTTTGTTTTTTGGGTTTTTAAAAAAAATCCTCGCTAAATAGGTTTTTAGAGGAGGGTTCAATATGCAATGTAAGTTTATGCTAAATTGGTCACTTGGTTATGCCCGCTTATCTTTTTTGAAAATTCAGACCTTTTTTTTCACAGCCTAACAAAAGGCGAGAGAAGTAACTTATTCATTGATCACCCCTTTTTCCAAATTTTTAATTAATCACCTCCAACACAGCATATATGGGTGGCAGTGATTCATAATTTCCCTTGGAATGCTAGTATTAATTTTTGTCTAAAACTGGCTAATTTAGACAAAATATATATAGGGCCTATGGGCGCCTCGGCTATAAAACAACAAAAGACTATTGGGACAATATGATACCATTCAAGATGTCTCCCGAGACAAAGCTGTCATAGGATATCCCATTGCTTGCCCTTCCACAAAAATGTCATTGAAATTCAGTGGGAACTTTTGGAGATATTGTGTGGACAGACACGAGTGAATACATACACCTCTTCCGACTTTGTTTGCATAGGTCAATAAGGGTAACAATCGAGAATAATATATTGTTTACAGCGGATAATCCAGTGTTTCTCAGAGAGAGGGCCAGGGCGCACTGATGCACCACAAGGTAACCAAGGAGTAAAAGAAATATAAAACAGTGTGAGACTCTTAAATATGCAATTCTCCCATCAGAAATTCACAAATTACACATCCACAAAAACGTTATTAAATGGGCTTTAAATTTACTTTTTCATGAATTTATGGAAACTTTATTTCAAAATACATTTGGCACCTCTGCGTCTGCCCAAGGTCTATTCCTCTGCCTGTCTTTAAAGGCCGTCAATCTTTGGATATGGGAACACAAAGATTTATGATTGAAGAAAGCCTGAACTCCTGAAGAGAAAAGCTCAAATTAAAATTTAAAAAAATCATCCACTGACTACTGAAATGTTTTTGTCTAATTTATTTTATCTTACAGTTGGTTAGCTGCACAAGTCAAATACATTTTTTTTAGTAGAATTCTCGCCTCTCATCAAATGGGCTTGATTTTAGTAATGTATAATTTTTTTTTATGACTACTTTCGTGTATAGCACGACCCCCAGCCCCTATTTTGGCTCTCAGATTTTGGTACAAAATGTTTTGTGTTATACACAAAGAAATACGGCATGTAGCAGTTTTTAAAAAAATAGTTTTTTCATATTTGAACTTTTAAAACATAGTTTTGTTTACTTTCCATGTAAAGTGCACCCATGATTTTTTACTAATCAAAATGTTTGAGAAACACTGCCCTAAAGTATACATCGGAAAAACCTCCAGACCACACAAAACTTTTTGTGTAGTAGTTTTTAAAAATATTTTTTAATATTTGAACTTTTAAAACATAGTTTTGTTTACTTTCATTGTGAAGTGCACCCATGATTTTTTTTACTTGATCCCGAGTGTGCGATAAAGTCAAAAAGTTTGAGGACCACTGGTCTAATCCAATAAATGAAATTTATAAACAAATTGTCGACAAAAACCAAACTCTTGTAGATGTGTTCCAAAGGCCATTCAACGTTTCATGCATATTGTCAATATGTTAATATATCATATACAAAGAAAGTTAACTCTGTTAGCTTTCTGTGTTAATGATCAGTAGTGGAACACTCCCGTATGTTAATATATCATATACAAAGAAAGATAACACTGTTAGCTTTCTGTGTTAATGATCAGTAGTGGAACTCTCCCTTTTCTCTGATATTTTACTGTGTTAGTGGTTCGCGTCCTAGCGTGTAGATGTGAATGTTCGAGTGTAAATAAAAGGGAATTGAAGACCCCAAGAAGTGTATGCGTTTATATTGTGTTATATCGAAGTTGATGACGGATCTACAGAGTCTAACACATATTTTGGTACTTAATTTTAATGCTGGACCAGTTGCCTTCAATGGTGTTCATATGCACAGTGGCATCATTTGGATCAATGAAGCTAATTATAATTTACTACAGCATGATTTTGTTGCCCATTGTATGTTTTCCATCCATCTGTAATTAATTTTAATGTTTGACCATTTGGCTAAATAAATAGCTATTTGCCTTTCTTTGTCCTGTCACAAAAGGCGAGAGAAGTAACTTATTCATTGATCACCCGTTTTTCCAATTTTTTAATTGATCACCTCCCCAACATGGCATGCTGCTCAAAGACATTGGTCGTGTGACAGTTTCTATTGAGTGACTTACCAGACCTATTTTATCTTTTGTTTTGGTTTGGTTTGAGGGTCTCTCTCTTGAGCATTGTCTTTGAAGGACTCTTGTTACAAGGTTTCATTTGGATGAAAATATAAATTTCTTACTTACTTTTTGTATTTTCTGTCTTCCAGGCGTGGAACTGCATTGTCCAAGAGACAGATAAAATGATGCACCGTGTCCGGCAAAACATTGAAGGCTTGAGTTCCAAAGTTTTAAAAGCTTTGGGAAATCTGATCACAGAGAAGAAAATGGCCAAGAAAGTTTACACAGACGGACGGAACCGACTTGAGGAAGAGACCTTAAAGGTAAGAGATCACATCACATTCATTACTCTTGCTCTTTTCAGATAGATCCTAGCAGACTTTAAGATCGCTTTGCAGCCTTTTGACTAAGATCAAAGTGTAGTATCTGTTCTTCGAAACCGCCATGGCCTCGAAGTTCAGAGAACTACGGCCCTTCGGGGGTCCTTGTGGCATGTTTGGGTATCGTCCTGGGAGAAGTTGCACAGGATATCTTGGCCAGCTGGTCAGGAGGCGATCACCATTAGAATGCTCGGGATTCGTACCGAGAAGCTTTTGTGATATTTTTTTTTTTTTTTTTTTTTTTTTTCTTTCTTCTGCTTGCTCCCTGCCAAAAAGTTGCCTATGGATGTGTTATCAAGAAAAATAGCCATTAAACTTGTTAGTCTTCGCAGATAAGGTAGGCTACCAGCAAATTTTCATAATGGCAGGTTTCTGATACCCGCCACAGTGTGAAAATTCGAAGTCACCAAAACAGGTGAAATTATATAACGTTGGAATCAGCATTTAATGCTGATTAAACTTTACAGAGAAACTATGAGCTCAAAATCAACTGTTCTCAAGATATCTTTGATTTTTGTAGTGTCACTGGCTACAATCTAAAGATTGAGTTAAAAAATCACAAATATCTTAAACAGTTGATTTTGGGCATATAGTCTTTTTGAAAAGTTGAATCAGTATTAAATTCTGATTCTAATGATATATAACTTGACCTGTTTAGAGGATGTTGAATTTTCACCAACCAGGGAAGGTATTAGAAATCCGCCATTATTAAAATGGGGAGGCTACCACATTTAATGGTTATTTTTCTTCATAACACATGCTAAGGCAACTTTTTAATAGGGAGCAAGCATATTTTCCCAGAAAAAGCAATTTCCCTTTCCCCCCTAATATGAAAGTCACCGAATTAAAGGGCCTCCCCTCCCCACGATAGCAGACTGCAACAGCTTGATATACCAACTCTCTAATAATACAGATGTCTAATAGCTGATGTGATAGAAACCTACTGCATCCTGACCAACCAACACTCGGTCTACATTCACTGTCGTTGTCCTATCTGTCCAAACAAGCAGATGCAGAACCTTTCACCAACCAATACATACACTAGAGGCCACAGATGATACAAACTTCAAACTCAACTCGAAACTGGTGCAAGGAAACAGTTTTTCACTGCAAGAGTGACAGTGGACTGGAACTGTCTGAATGAAGCCATGGTCACTGCAGAGAATGTGAACACTTTCAAGTCTAGCCTAGAGAGGGAATGATCAAGCAGACAAATATTGTTACACCTTCTGCTAAAACTATGTAACCCACGCTCATCATAAAAAGATGAGGAGCTGGGAAACAATTGGTAAAACCCATGTCGGTCTAATTACTGTATGGTATCTACTGACCGATATAAGGTATATATATCTTGTAATTGGCAGTCATGAGTTCAATCCCTGGGTTGTCTGCTTTTCCCCCCCGATTCCTTCCCGCTTAGTTTTTTGGTCAGAAAGTGTAACTGATTCTGGGTCAGAAGGGCTGGGGATTGGGCAGATACTACACTCTGATTCTAGGTAGAAAAGTGTAATGGGTGTACATACAAACAAGCAGAATGATAGAGATAATTAGTGATTTATTGGGAGGTCCTAAAATTTAAAAAAAACAGAATTTCTTCCCCTGTAGATATGCAGAGTATATATGAATGACAATGACAGTAAAAGAAGGTCACTTTATGCTCGGTTTGATAAAAATGACACCAATATGAAAGAAGGTGAATATATTTGTACAATGCTAAAAATAATTGAACAAGAACCTTAAGTTCAACAATGTGTCCACCATCCATGGTAGTAGTAGCAGCAGGGGGGAAAAGAGCTAGTAGTATTTCTTTGAGTCAATTGATTCTCATACTTGTAAAATATTGTTTTTTGGCTTTTTGGGCCATTTTTGGAGTTTTTGGCCTTTTTAAATCCAAAAATTCAGACCTCTTACATTCTATTATGACATCATAGCATCTGGTAAAAAGAAAATTGATCAGAATAGATGTTCTTTTAATGAAAATTGATCAAAATAGATGTTCTTTTAATGACGTCAAACCTTTTAAGGACATCATACCACTTCCTTCCGCTTTCTGTTTAACGTAATCGGAAACGACTGACTGAAAAAAAATTCCTAATGTTTTATGATGTAAAGTTATTTTTAACAATGAATTTAACATAACAATAGATGTAAATTGTTCCAATTTTTACAGCCTTTGCTTAATGTTATCAGCCAGTTATTGTTATCCAAAAGACCCTGTCACAAAGTGATCACAATAAGCATTTTCCTCTGTATTATTAATTTTTGACTAGTATTTCTTTCATTTTATTTCTCTTGCTTTTAAACCTAATAGTAATAGTCTTAGATGAAGCATTGTCAGTCATTAATAGTTTTTGACTAGTATTTCTTTCATCTTATTTCTCTTGGTTTTAAACCTAGTAGTAATAGTCTTAAGTTGTCTGAATTATTCCTCTTACTTTTAATTATTTGAACTACTTTATTATATTTTTTTTCCATAACTCCAAATATGTTGTCAGTATTTCATCTGAGTATTAAACAAGTTATTATCTTTGTTGCAGATGCAGGACGACGTTTATAAGTACCAAAATGAGTATTTAAAAACTATTGACAAATACCGCATTGACAAGGCTCGATATGAAGATGTATTTGCAAAAGGTAAGACATAATTCAAAGTCTTTTAACTTTATTTCTTCATTTCCGTAATTCTCAATTTCAGGGTAGTTAATTCAACCAGCTCCTAAGGCTTACAGAGTTATCTCCCTTGAACCAAGGCTTACAGGAATACCTCTGGTTTTGCTCAGATCCTAGTTTGCATTCGTGACATAAGTCATTTTTACTAAAGAATTTTTACTAAATTATTATAAAGTATATAAACATTGTTAAGAGCTGCAAGAAAAGGATTAGAAGCTTTATCCTAACCCTACATCAACATTTGAGCTTCAGTGGTATTCAAACAGGATTCGAAAAATAACCAAAGTCGCAAGACTCTAATTAAAACAAAAAAATAACCTTTTACCAAAGTCGCAAGACTCTAATTAAAAAAACAAAACAAAAAAAAACCTTTGACCAAAGTCGCAAGACTCTAATTGAAGAAAAAAATAATAAAAATAACTGTTTACCAAAGTCGCAAAGTAACAAATTAAATTAATGAAAACGGTTTCTCCAGACTAATTAAAGTTTGAAGACCACTGAGCAAAACCAATTTCTTCATTTTGCGTTGAACTTTTTGAATTAAACTAAATTTGACTAAAGTCGGTGGCTTTGGTTGCTCATTCCCGGCCTTTTGGCTGATATCAAAGTGGATTATCTGTGTTTCGAAACTTGCCATGGCCTCGAAGCTCAGAGAAACACGGCCCTTCGGGGATCCTGTGGCATGCTCGGGTATCTTCGAATACCTGGGAGAAGTTGCACAGGATATCTTGGCTAGCTGGTTGAGAGGCGATCACCGTTAGCACACTCGGGATCCGTCCTGAGGAGCTTTTGACCTATCCCGGTCCTCGTGGCATTTGTCTCAGTGAAAGGGATTTGGGATTCTCCCCCCCTCAGGTCTCTAGTCACGGGGACATGGGATCTCCACCCCTCGGCACGCTCACGTGCATGACCCCACATTAAAAAGACTTCATGTCAAAATTTGCCAATCGTGGGTAGGTGAATAAATAAATTCCTGGTCGTTTGGCTGAGATCAAAATGTAGTATCTGTTCTCTGGAACCACCATGACTTCGAAGTTCAGTGAAACACGGCCCTTCGGGGGTCCTTGTTGCATGCTCAGTATTTGTCCTGGGAGAAGTTGCACAGGATATCTCAGCCAGCTGGCCGGGAGGCTATCGCTCACTGTCCGGGATTCGTCCCGTGATCTCTGACCGTCTTGCTCAGGATTCGTCCTGAGAAACCTTTGTACAGAATTCATCCTGTAACCACTGACCAGTTTATCCCGGTCCTCGTGGCATTTGTCAAAGTGTCTTGGGATTCTCCTCCTCAAGTCTCTATTCAAGGGGACTTGGGATCTCCCCCCCTCTTCTGTCTGATTATGCCGGATCCCACCCTAAAAAAGGCTGTGTGTCATATTTGCCGTCGTGGGGAGACGAATCAAGAAATAAATTTGTCTGAATTCACAACAGAAGGGAGATAACTCTGTAAGCCTTAGAAACTGTTCGCCTTAACCACCATAAAAACGAACATTTACTTTCATTTCTTCTGCCTTTGAATTAAAAAAAAACAACATTTGCAGCTTTTAACCTTTAGCCCTCTGTAGGTGACCTTGATCACTGAGCTAAACGTTTGACCTGTCACAGAATGCAACTCCGACTGCCAAACGATAATGTGTTTGAATTTCGAGGTTGTGTTATCGTGTCAATTTCAGTCATACATGACTAGACACGCCAGTTACTGAATCCACAAAATATTTGTGCCCTTGAAAAGGAATGCAGAATGCTGAAGTAATCTTTTATTTAACCTACATGGCTAGATTAACTCACAGACCATTTAACAACATCAGTGTTGTGAATTTAGATGTTTTTCATTGTGTCTCAATACCAGAAATTGATATTTAGAGGATTTTTTAATAAAATAAGTAATATTTTTATTGAATTTATAGTAATAAAATAACTATTGGATTTATTTATTTTATCGTTACTATTTTGTGCCCACTTGTTTTTTTTTTTTGTTGAAAATTCAGACCTTTTTTTTTAATGTCTACCTTAAGTTAGCCAAAAAGGCGAGAGAAGTAACTTATTCATTGATCACCCCTTTTTCCAACTTTTTAATTTATCACTCCCCAACACCTCATATATGGGTGCTGGTGATTCATAATTTCCCTTGGAATGCTAGTTTTTAATACTTATCCTTGATTAAAATATTATGCTGATAATTTAAAAAAAATCTTTTAACCAATTCAATTGATTCCTGGCAAATGACAAAACTGTCTAAGGGAGATCACTCTGAAAGCAATTTTTAAATGATCGCATAGTAATATCCCTTAGTGTGATAGCCAGACAGACATGTTGCAAATTATAATACAGGTTGCAAGCATATATTGGTGGCAGTGAATCGTGATTTCCCGGGGAATGCTAGTTACTGCATTTGTTTCTTCTGTTGATGTTTTAAAGGTTGATATAATTTTGTTGTTTCAGGTAAGATGAACAAGAAACTTGAAGACACAAAGGCTCACTACTTGCGGACGACAGCCCGATTGCATAAACTTCACAATGACTACATCATTGCAATCCAAGTTGCTTCCTTGCATCAGAATAATTACCTCACCAGCCTCCTGCCCTCCCTTCTCACATGTCATAAGGATACACACACCCATTTAACTGACGGATGGTAAGTCGAACACAGGACTAAACCCTTTATTTAACGGACCTCGGTATAACAGATTTCATATTTAACATACCTTTTTTTATGAATATTCTATTTCATTTCTGTGTATAGTTATTAAGAATACCCACCCATTTAACTGTGTATTTAATTCTATTTTAAGCTCTATTTAAGGGACACTGGTAAAACAGATTTAAGACCTTTTTTTATGAATATTCTATTTCATTTCTGTGTATTAGTTATTAAGAATACCCACCCATTTAACTGTGTAATTTAATTCTATTTTAAACTCTTTTACGGGACACCGGTAAAACAGATTTAAGATTTAAGACCTTTTTTTATGAATATTCTATTTCATTTCTATATATTAGACATTAAGGATACACACACCCATTTAACTGACAGATTGTAAGTCGTACACAGGACTACTGTAAACCCTCTATTTAATGGACCCCGGTATAACAGATGTAAACCCTCTATTTAACGGACCCTGGTATATGAATATTCTATTTCATTTCTGTGTATTAGACATTAATAAAATGTAGTAAATTATCTTTCATTTTTTCATAATAAATAATATTTCTTAATTGTTCCCAAAATAAATCTTATTCATGAGAACATGGGTCTCCATGATTTCTAGCTATTAAAAAAAATTTCAAGCATGTAAGCGACAACTTATTTTAGAAAATGTAAGGTAGACAATGCAGTACACATATATTTGAGTGGAAAAAATAAACATGATTAAAATGCACAACAGCTGTGCCGTGCAAAAAAAAAGGCATGTTGTCATCTGCATCTCCCATAATTTGAAGTAGCGGTCAATTTACATAAACAAAAAACAGAATAAAATATATGAAAAATACAGCCGGTAAATATCTTTTCATCATTTCGCTATATTTAATTATTCATCCTTGTTATAATATTTTTTGCCCACAAAAGAATTGGGCAAAGTTTAACGTTTAAGCCATCAAAAATAGATTGTCTCATTAGGTCTGATTTTGAGCAATTTTTTTATATTAAATGAAGTATTGTAAACCATTTATATTAATCTTTGACTACTATTTACATTCATACTAATTTTTAGTTTGTTTAATCACAATTTCAGTAAGGCCGGCACGGCAGTGTTATTTTGGTTTCAGTAAAAAAGTAATCGATTATTTTATTATTTAATTTTTATTT
>VCCN01003206.1:1584991-1596421 GCA_006491835.1 Architeuthis dux
CGTCGAAATTGAATCATTTGAATGGAACTGATTTTGACACTTGACCTTTTCAAATACTGGAATGTTCTGTTTCTCTATCATGAATTCTCTTATTAATCACCACTACCCACAACACTGGTTTATGGCTGGGTTTAGGTTATTCACATTTATACCGTATATATTTATCTATGTATCTATCTATGTATCCAGACTTTGCCCAGTTAAGTAGCCTTAAAAACAAAATTTATTAATCACTGCTACCTACAACACTGATTTATTGCTGGGTTTAGGTTATTCATGGAAATTTCAAGTTTCTACTATGAACAGTTATTAATCACTGCTACCCACAACACTGGTTTATTGCTGGGTTTAGGTTATTCATGTGTTCTCACATTTATATCTATCGATGTATCTGGACTTTGCCCAGCCTTTACCGTTCGTAGTAAAAACTTGAAATTTGAAAGTAGCCTTAAACACACAACTTATTAGTCACTGCTACCCACAACACTGGTTTATTGCTGGGTTTAGGTTATTCATGTGTTCTGACATTTATATGTATCTATGTATCTGGACTTTGGCCAGCCCTAACCGTTCATAGTAGAAGCTTGAAATGTTGCACACACACTCCCCTCAATAAGTAGGGAAAATGTTGTTTTTTAAATCCCCTACTAAATAGGTTTCTAGATGGGCGGTGTTCAATATGCAATATAAGTTTATGCTAAATTGGTCAGTAGTTTGTGCCAGCTTGATTTTTGAAAATTTGAACCTTTTTAGTGATCACAGCCAAACACAACGTCGAGAGTAGTAACTTATTCATTGATCTCCGTTTTTCCCCCACTTTTTAATTGATCACCCCCAACACAGCATATATGGGTGGCGGTGATTCATAATTTCCCTTGGTATGTTAGTTTTTTTTTTTTATTTATGTAAATTTATTTGTGAAAATTTCTCACTGGCGCACACCTGATGTTAAAAATGGTGCATAAATAAAAAGAAATAAGAGAATTCATGATAGAGAAACAGAATATTCCAGTATTTGAGAAAGACTGCAGTGGTGTCGGAAGCTTTTCAAGATTGGTCCGGCTTTTATTCGTAAATGTAAATAAAAAAAATCTTGTTTTTAAAAAGTGTGTAATAGTGTTAACTGCCTGAAAAAGTTAAAACTTTTTAAAAATGATATTAAAATTTAAAAAATGTTTATTCAAACAATTAGGAGTTTACACATCTTTGGATTTTTTTCTAAACGTTTGTTTTTTCTAGACAAAACCAATAACTATTACGATTTAAAGAGCTTTGTGAGGATTTAATTAACAAACTAATTAATTAACTAACTGTAACGGGATAACTATTTTCCCATTCTCATCCGACAAACCACTAATTTGGGATGCCGCTTGCAGTGATTCTTTTGCAAACGGCAACCTGATCTTGTGGACGGCTTCACAGCTTTTTGGCTAAGATCAAAGTGTAGTATCTGTTCTTCGAAACCGTCATGGCCTCGAAGTTCAGAGAACCACGGCCCTTCGGGGGTCCTTGTCGCATGCTCAGGTATCATCCTGGGAGATCTTGGTTGTGGCTAGGATCAAAGTGGAGTATCTGTGCCTCGAAACTGCCATGGTCTTGAAGTTCAGAGAACCACGGCCCTTCGGGGGGTCCTTGTGGCATGCTCGGGTATCTTCGGATATCTGGGAGAAGTTGCACAAGATATCTTGGCTAGCTGGTTAGGAGGCGATCACCATTAGCATGCTCGGGATTCATCCTGAGAAGCTTTTGATTCGTTAAACATAGTTTAATTCAAATGTTTAAATTTTTCGCTGTAATTTTTTCAAAATTTTATACCCTATCTTTGCAAAATATTGGTACGATGGTGAAGTGTCAAAATCAGTTTCATTCAAAAATTATACAGGAATTTTTTTTTCCGATTAAGAGATATTTTTTCCTTTTAAAAAAAAATATATTTATATGTATTCACTCATGTTTGTCTGTCTACATGATATCTCCAAAAGTTCTCAATGAATTTCAATGACATTTTGTGGAAGGCTGGACTAAGGAAGAATTGATTAAATTTGGGATTGGATCCAGGAATTTTTTTTCGATGGGAAGATAATTTTTCATATATTAAGGCAATAGTTTGAAATATAGAAAATCGAAACAGTTACCTCCCCTTCATCGTAGCTATATATGAACTTTTAGAAAGTTAATTATCTTCTAAACCAAACATAGCAGGATTTTATTATTTCTAGTGGAACATTACATAATCAAAACGGATATTATCAGGTATTATTTATGACCAAACTCTACAGCATTGAAACTGTTGCCAAAAATGTGAATATGTTTGGTCATAAATAATACCTGATAATATCCATTTTGCTTGTGTAATGTTCCACCAGAAATAATAAAATCCTGCTATGTTTGGTTTAGAAGACAATTAAATTTCTATTAAAAAGTGGTAGGGGTGTACTTATTTATGGGCGATACTGTATGTATAGATATGATGTATGATGTATCATGTTCAGTGTATATACTTTTCAATATCGTATACGTATACAGTATTAAACCCTTACATTGGTTAACTTGGACAAATGGCTAAAATAGACACCCTTCCCCCCTATTAGGCCATTTTAAGGTTTGATTGATTTGTTTATGGCACATCGACCCTTGGTGGGTCATTTAGTGCCGGATCAGGAGGGGGAGGGGGGATCCCATGTCCCCGTGACTAGAGACTTGAGTGGGGAGAATCCCAAATCCTTGTCCCTGAGACAAATGCCACGGGGACCGGGATAAGCTGGTCAGTGGTCAAAAGCTTCTCAGGACGAATGCTGAGCATGCTAATGGTGATTGCCTCCCAACCAGCTGGCGAAGATATCCTGTGCAACTTCTCCCAGATATCCCAGATTGGCGCTTTCGAAGAACAGATACTACACTTTGATCTTAGCTAAAAGGCTGAAAAGCGATCTACCTGTCGTTTTAAGGAGGGTTCAAACACTATTTTTTTTAAAAACAAATAGTCATACGTCAGTATTTTGTTATAAGTGTAAGATCGGTTGACCCGTGACATGTTGGCAGGGGGTGTTGGGCAATAGGTGTTACTTGGCGGTGCCCATCTCTTGTCGAAGTAACATGTGACAGGTGGTACTGAGTTACATGGTACCAGTATCCCTGACCGAACCTCTTCTTATTTACTTACTAACGATATCTGGAATTTTTCAAATTAGAAATAAGTCAATCTTTATTATTATTGGATGAAGTAATTGTAACACATTATTTTAATCATATTTGACTAGTTTCTACCGTCATCTTAATTTCAGTTGTTTTTATATATAACTTTCAATTCGGGCCGTTTCATGCTCGATTGGTAAACGCTTATTCTTTATTATCCAACTCGCACTGTTATTTGTTGCTGTAGAAACAAACGGCCCAAATTGAAAGTTGTATATAAAAACAAGTGGAATTAAGATGAAGGTAAAAACTAGTCAAATTTGATTGGAATAATGTGTTACAATTACTTCATCCAATAATAATAATAATAATAATAAAGATTGAAGTCAATATAAATTATTTAATTACAAGATTATAAAATCCTTTTTTAACTAAAAAATTACCATAGAAATTTAATATTAAAACTCGGGGTCCAAATTGACGCGTAACATTATACTCGCGTGTAAAAAAACTGGGATGTTAGGTTATTTTATCTTATTTATTCTTTTGATTTTTTCTACATATAGGTTATAAGTCATTACTTGAATTATTATTTTTAAGAAGGTCACAGTAGAAACTTGAAATTTTGCACACACACACTCCCCTCAATGAGTAGGGGGAATCTTTCTTTTTTTTTTTATGTTTTTGGAAAATTTCCGTCCTAAATAGGTTTTTAGAGGGGGGTTCAATATGCAATGTAAGTTTATGCTTAATAGGTCACTAGTTTGTGCCCACTTGTTTTTTGAAAATTCAGACCATTTTTAGTGATAACAGCCCAACAATGGGCAAGAGAAGTATTTTTTTTAATTGATCACCCCAACACAACATATATGGGTGGCAGTGATTCATACTTTCCCTTGGAAAGCTAATTCTTTTAAATTTTTGACTATATATAGGTTTTAAGTCATTGAATTATTATTTTTTTAAGGTCTTCCAAGCCATGAATCCCATATAGTTTTAAATCTTCCATACTTAATGTACTTGTTTTATAATTTGACAAAACCATATATGCAGCTTCTTTTATTTTACATACTTTCCTGTGTAGTTGCCTGTCTGTTATTTTTACCTTCCAACCAGATAGACCAAAACATTCATTGAATAATACCAACAACTCATCACCAAGTCTCAGACAAAAAACAACAATGAAGATGAAGTCTATTTGCCTTCCAAATTAATCACTGCTACTCACAACACTGGTTTATTGCTGGGTTTATTCATGTGTTCTCACATTTATATCTATCTATGTATCCAGACTTTGGCTAGCCCTAACCATTCACAGTAGAAACCTTAAATTTTGCGCACACAATGAGTAGGGAAATCTTTGTTTTTTGAAAATTTCTCCCTAAATAGGTTTTTAGAGTTGGTTCAATATGCAATGTAAGTTTATGCTAAATTGGTCACTAGTTTGTGCCCACTTGTTTTTTGAAAATTCAGACCTCTTTTAGTGATCGAAGTATTTTTTTTTAATTGATCACCCCAACATATATGGGTGGCAGTGATTCATACTTTCCCTTGGAAAGCTAGGTTTTTGATTTTTTTCTACATATAGGTTTTAAGTATTTGAATTATCATTTTTTGATGGTCTTCCAAGCCATGGATCCCATATAGTTTTAAATCTTTACACTTTATGTACTTATGTTATAATTTGATAAAATCATATATGCAGCTTCTTTTATTTTACATACTTTCCTGTGTAGTTGCCTGTCTTTTATTTTGACCTTATTCCAACAAGATAAACATTCATTGAATAATACCAACAACTCATCACCAAGTCTCAGACAAAAAACAACAATGAAGATGATTTGCCTTCCTAATGTTGAATTCTTAGATAAATTGTACGAGGATCATATGTGGCAATGAATAACTCCGTTCTAAACTTTCTTTTTTCTTTTAGTCTTCTATGTACCTGTGTCTTCTTGTCACTTGACCCCTCTTTTGTGTCCTTACCATCCCTTCCTGATTCTGACTCTTAAGAACTTCTCTTCGTCACCTCCAAATAAGTATTTCAAAATTGAAATACTGTTCTCGAGAAAAGGATTTACATTTTCTCCATTCTCCATTCAAATTGATAACTGCTATCTTGGAAGTTCCGAGATAGTATCTTCATCTTTGTTGTTTTTATCACAGTATTTCAGTTGATGTCCCTTGGCCTTCCTTAGTTGTATGAGAGGGCAAATGTGACTCAAGGTCAGTTTAATGTGAGGGCCCACACACCATTTGTGCAGGCCAGGACAAAAATTCCCCTGTCCCCGCAACCAGTGTCATGCTGGCATCAGAAATGTCCTCCCGACCCCCACCTTTAAGTGCAATGGGGAGGTACTGCTGCGGGGTCAGAATATCCAGCACTCAACATTATATACTTGTTTGTGGTCACAGGATAAATCCAGGGCCGCCTAAGCTACTTCCAAAAACCACCAGATGCAACTTTCACCTGACGAAGGCAAAAGAACATTAATCGAAACGTGATAAAAACAACAAAGATCATGATACTCGTCTGAAAGTTTTTAAAGGATTAAATGAATAAATCTGGGTTTGTTACTTTTCACGTTGTAAAATGAAGGTAATGGTAATCCTTGGTCCTACGGATGTAAAATATAGTTGAACATGACATACAAAGGCACGAAAAAGTCATAGAAAGGCTCCAAAAACAATAACTATACAACGTATTGATCAGATATTAACGCAATAATGAAGTTAAAAGCCATTAATTTGTTCTTTATCAGAATATTGTGCACCATGTATTCGTTTAGGTACGATGGAAACTGCATCCGACGTGCCAAAATCTTGTCATAATTTTGACATTCTGGGTGTCTGATAATTAATTGAGCACCCCCAACACGGCATACTGCCAAAAGATGTTGGACATATGATGGTTTCTATTCAGTGATTAACCAGACCTCTTTTTAAAAGGTTGAAGCTTTAATGACCCTTCTCAAAACTATAGAAAATATCTCTAAAATATGGTAGTTAAACACAGCTTACAAAGGCCCAAAAGAGTCCTACAAAGGTTCCAAAAGGAATAACTATACTCTATATTGATCAGATATTAACGCAATAATGAAGTTAGATGCCATTAATTTGTTCATCCTTGGTCCTACGGATGTAAAATATGGTAGTTGAACACAGCATAGAAAGGCTCTAAAAAGTCATACAAAGGCTCCAAAAACAATAACTATACAATGTAGTGATCAGATATTAACACAAGAACAAATTAATGGTTTTTAACTTCATTATTGTGTTAATATCTGATCAATATGTTGTATAGTTATACTTTTTGGAGCCTTTGTATGCTATGTTCTACCACAGTAAGCCTTTGCTATAATGGACTAATTTGGAGGAGGGTGTTGTTGTTAAAGCCGAAAGTTTGTTTGTTACATCTGATGGTTGCCCCATGTTCAGTAAATAAGTACTAAATTTGGTAGTTTGCAGCATTTAACAAACATTGTTTGGTAAATAATAAAAAAAAGTTTGTTTATAGTCCACATCTTTGACGCATTTATCTAACTTCGTTTGGTAAATAATAAGAAAGTTTGTCATGGTATGTGTTCACCGCATTTATCTAACTTTGTTCGGTAAATTATAAAAAAGTTTATGGTCCACATGTTTGCCACTTTTATTGAACTTTGTTCAGTAAATCCGAAGTCAGTTCAGATGGATCCACATGTTCATTAAAGCTGATATTTGTTATATCGATGTTCATTATAGCAAGGGTTTACTGTACCATATTATACATCCGTAGCACCAAGGGTTACCATTACCACTAATTTATGACTCTTAAAGTAACGTGAACCTAAATTTGTATTTTCTTTTCTCCTCGTGCTCTTATGAAAATCTGTCTTCCTTTCCTCTGACATTCAAAAATTTTTTCCAGAGAACTGAATCTCTTCTTCGTGTCCTTGTTGTTGTCAAAACAAAGTTTCAGCCAATCCATTCTACAGCCTTCTTCACGTCTGTCATTTTGACAACATCAAGGACACCAATAGAAGATTGTCTCCCCAAAGATTTGGAATGTTAATGACTCTTCCCAAAGTTCTAGACTATTCTTTGACATTCTTCACAAGTTTCCTTGTTCTCCTGCAAATAGACAGCACCACCGTGTCCTTGTGTTCCCTTTCTCAGATCTGTGCTTGACTCTTTCTAATGAATCGGGGCTTGTTTTCCTTGTCTAGGATGGTACGTCTCTCGCTTCGCCTCCCTCTCACGTCAGAAAGAGACGTCGGGCAAATCTTTTCAAGAACTCTAGCATCAGCATGGGAATGCTGCACGTTTCTTCGGTGTTTGGTGCCAGTGATAAAAACAACTGGGATTCGGATTCCGGCAGCAGAACATATGACCTTGATTTTTCCAGCTTCGAGGTGAGAGAAACGGCTGGAGATAGGGAAAGGGACCCATCCCCCACCCAACAAAAAAAAAGAAAGGAAATGTGACCATAGCAGGTTACGGAACATTCATCCTCATCCCCAACAATTCATAGCCATAGAGAATTCATCTCCAACAGTTCATCCCGATAGAAAATTCATCTCCAGCAGTTCATCCCCAACAATTCATAATAGAAAATTCATCTCCAGCAATTCATCCCCAACAGTTCATAGCCATAGAAAATTCATCCCCAACATAGTGGTAGAAAATTCATCTCCAGCAGTCCTTCCCCAACAATTTATAGCGATAGAAAATTCATCTCCAGCAGTTTATCCCCAACAATTCATAGCCATTAATGACCCTTCTCAAAACTATAGAAAAAACATTGATTAGTTTCACATGCAAGAAAGGAATATGCATATTTTCTACTGCATCCTCTCTTTTATCAATCTTTTGCTCTATCTCTCCATAAAGAATTTTAATGTATCGCAATTTCTATGCCTTTCCGTCCCTACCTGCCTTTCAAACTTTCTCTCATTGTCTCTTGGTATCCATCCAGTAAGTCTGTCTCTCTTTGGACTCCATTTTATTACTTATCAACATTACAATATAAGACAAGAAGCAAAGAACCTTTTATGCGTGTGACTTTAGACTTTTGTTTTAAATTCTTACTTTATCTCAAGGATATATGTATTAATCATTTTCTTGTTTATTTTAAATAAAAACCTCAGCCATTCCAGGTAAGTTTAACATGCGTATAAATCCAGGCTTAATCCCAAATATAAAACCTCAAAATCTTTAATTGGAAAGAAAAAAGGATTTACTTCTTATAAAATATTTAATGTCTCTAATTGTTGTCTGAATTTCTGAGATGAAGAATTATCATTATTATTCACTGGTTTGCTTGGACTAGTGTCCTCATCTTGGTTGTTATAGTCACAATGTTTCAGCTTTTTCTGAGATGAGGAATTATCATTATTATATACTGATTTGCTTGGACTAGTGTCCTCATCTTGGTTGTAACAGTTTCAATGTTTCGCTCTTTCTGAGATGAGGAATTATCATTATTATACACTGATTTGCTTGGACTAGTGTCCTCATCGTGGTTGTTATAGTCACAATGTTTTGACTGTCATACTCTAAATTGGTCACTAGTTTGTGCCTGCTTGTTTTTTGGAAAATTCAGACATTCTTTTTAGTGATCACAGCCCAACAAAAGGTGAGAGAAGTAACTTATTCATTGATAATCCCTTTTTACAACTTTTTAATTGACACAGCATATATGGGTGGCGGTGATTCATAATTTCCCTTGGAATGCTATTTTTTTCTATATTAGCACATATACATTTACTTGGATTATTTTTTAAAATTTACTATACTATCAATGCCAAAAGATCAATATTCAAACAGTTTGTGGCCACCCACAAAAACCCTAAAATTCCCCCACAATTCTTTTTGAAAATTCAGACCTTTTTTAGTGATCACAGCCGAACAAAAGGTGAGAGAAGTAACTTATTCATTGATTGCCCCCTTTTTTCCAACTGTTTAATTTTCTACTGCCTCCTCTCTTGTATGTGTTGCTTCAACTCTCCATAAAGAATTTCAATGTATCACAATTTTCAAGCCTTTCCATTCCTACCTTGCTCTTCTGTAACCTCCCTTTCCCACAATGTGACTTTGAAGAAAATGCGGACAAATATCTTCTAATTGAACAAATGAAAAACTAAGGGTAATACTCCTAGATCAGAATACTGGACGAGCATCACCTCTCCTTAAATAAAAAAACAACAAACAAATAAATAAAGGGAGAAAGCATAACATTTGAACTACTCTCCATCTTTTTCTTATTGTCTCTTGGTATCCAGGCGGTAACCCAGTCTTATCTATGTCTTTTTTCCGACTACATCCCTTCCCCATCTCTATATATGTATATATACTTAATTATTGTCAAACTCCAGTCTAAGTTGGAGGCTGGAGTTGACTGTTTTTCCATGCGCTATAAGGGTAATCCCCTTTAAACATAACTTCTGTTTAACCCATCACACTCGGATTTTACACCTGAAGAAGGCCGAAGAATGAATCGCACAAAATGTTGTGTTTACAACACAAATAACAAGGAGTTCAATCATTCGAAGAACCATTTGAACCGTTTTGTATGTTAAACTAGACATAATTACAAGTTTTCTGAAATCTCTTTGCTTATGGGGGCAAAACCACTTCTGATGAAGTGATTATATATGGTGCCTCGCCCAAAATGTGTCCAAAAATGGAAAATATTAAAAAAAAAAGTAGAAAGTTAAATTAAAAAAAAAATAGAATTAAAGAATAACATTCAATATGAATAGATACAAAAAATTGATATTGACCAAAAAAATAACACCTACAGGTTGATTTTAAAATTTAATGGCTAATGTAATGGAGTGTGGTATGCCTCAAAACAGTTTCTGTCTTTATTCAAGCACAAGTGTACTTTGCAAAGCTTGCGGACCACATTGGTGTGGATTATGTTATCTTTGTGGCCACAATATTTGCATGTGGCTGACAGGTCCTTAGTTGATCATATATAGTCACTTGGTTAAGATAGGTTTTCAAACACTGAAATCACTGTTTTAGAACTTCTAAAATTTGAAAATTTTCCTTTTTAGGAAATCTCCCTCCTGGCAGGTCTGTTAGTTGTAAACAAATATAGCTTATTTCATTAGAAAAATATCACGTAAGTTATTTTATTCATTGGTTTAAAATTATGCTAAGATAGGTTTTCAATACACTGAAATAGCTGTTTTAGAGCTTCTAGAATTGATGACTATAGTCATTTTCCCCATAAAGGGTTAAGAGACAACTCCGATTGGAGTATATGGCCAGTGACAGTGTCCTGGTTTTCTTAGTGATCCTTGCAAGTTTCAAGCCTGGTCGAGACCAGGACTTTATTCTTACAAGTTTTTATCATCACCCCCTCGGCAGGATGCAAATCCACGGAAGGGATACCTCCACCCTAATCATACAGTTTAGAACAGAGGTAAGCAACCTACGGCCCTTGGGCCAGATCTGGTCGTGAAGAGATTCTGACTGGCACGCAAACTAATATTGAGATACTATGCTTACTTATGATTTAAAGAATGGATCGGCTGAAACGTTGTGTTAACAGCACAAACAACAAGGAGGAGTTCAATCATCCGAAGAACTATTTGAATGTTAATGACCCTTCTCAAAACTATAGAAAATAACTTCTGAATTGTTTGAATGGACAGTTTTAGGATTTACATGTTTTATTTATTACAATTAATTGACTAAAAGTAAAATTAATGACTAAATTTACCGTGTGCCAATAAAATGTTTTTGTGTGCCACAGGTTCACCACCCCTGCCCTATACCCTCCACAATATGGCGGTCAGTCTCTGTGTGCACCTTTAAAAACAAGGTAGACAGAAAAGAATCGGACCATCAACAAATATTGAGCAAAATATGAAAAAGAAAATGTAAAAACTGATAATGAAGAGATGATTTTTCCATATATATGCGCATATAGGTCAACCCTTGATTTATTGTCACAAAACCATTAATCACTGCTACCCACAACAGACCAGTTTAATCACTGTTGCTGGGTTTATGTTATTCATGTGTTCAGACATTTATATGTATCTATCTAGAAGCAGATATCAAAGCAGCAAAAGTCGCTAGACAGATGGCCTAATTTTAAAAAATGTTATTGTAGATCAGACAAATTACGTTGACAAACAAATTACGTATGGATTGAAAAAGCATACAATGGGTCTACAATTACACAATATTTATTAATTTAATATTTAATAATGTATTTACATGATAATGGATAACGGTAGAGTATTTTTTAAAGTTTTAGTTGTTAATCACTGCTACCCACAACACTGGTTTATTGCT
>VCCN01003206.1:1682470-1696493 GCA_006491835.1 Architeuthis dux
TCTATCTCAGTCTGTTCATATCTATCTATCTATCTATTGATTTATCTATCTATGTGCCACACATATATTTTTCTATTGAGTGACTAAGTTTTTTTAATTGATTGTCCCCAACACGGCATGCTGCCAAAAGACGTTGGTCACATGACGGTTTCTATTGAGTGACTAACCAGACCTGTTCATTTTATGTATTTCTTGAGAATCAGTTGTGAAGGTAGGAGTGGTTTTGCCGGTCAACGAATAACCTCGATTTGTGACACTTTACAGATGATGAGAGTTGTAATTTTGTAAATATAATCATTTTTTTCTCCCTCCATTTTAGCTGGAGTTATTTTAACTCCGTGATTCATAAATGTTGGACTGGGCCCCACAAGGAGCCAAGCTCCCCAGGCAGTGTTGCCAATTTAACGCGTTTCGTGCTAGATTTAGCGTGTTTCTTGTTTTGCCAGTACAAAAAGCGCTAAACTAGTGCGTTTTCACCTAAAACATTTTGGCAGATTTCGGCCATTTTCTGGCTATTTTTGACCATTTTCAGCATCTTTTTGGTGGTTTTTGGTCATTTCTGGCTATTAAAAAAAATTTAGCGCTTTTCAGCAGTCAAACTAGCGCAAAAATATTTTTTGAGTTGGCAACACTGTCCCCAGGCCCCCTTTCTAATTTCTATAAAACTTATATTGTAGGCCTCGTACAAGATCATAGAGTTGATAATTGCTACTGACAGATATATATTGATTACGAGAAAAAGACACAACCCTAAAACATATTTAGGGAGGAATTTTCAAAAATAAATTTGTAGACATAATCAGAAGTAAATGTTTAAATTTTCAGCCTTCTAGCTCCATTGGTGCACCTATACACATAATACTGTAATGTTTATATATATGTATGTTAAATCAATAAGTAATGTATGTATATGTTAAATCAATAAACATGCCGAAGCAAGCTCCCAGAAGCCCCTAACCCTAACCCAGGAAATGGGAACGGGGAAGGCTGAAGGAAAGTGTTTTTGTCATTCACCAAAAACCCTGACTTTTGACTCTTCACAATAATTTTGTAAATATAATAACTCTTAGAATCATACATCACTTATAACGACTGTGGAACTCTTCAATGAATAGGATTTTTTTTTGAATTGGAACTCTTTTACCCTCCCACCTCCATTGGAGGCTAGGGGGTGGTGTAAAAGCTTTATAAATTGTAGTTCACACTGCATTTCTACTGTTCACCTACAGCCAGGGTGCAAAGATGTAACTAGAGATGTGTTGGCCCGAGCGGGTTGGCTCCTTGAGCAAGGGGGGAAACTTATTTTCTTTAATTCAATTCAGAAAAGAGTTCCAATTTTGAAAAAAACCTATTCATTGAAGAGTTCCACGGCGGTTACAAACAGTCTATGAATGTAAGAGTTAAAATAACATTGGTTTGACAGCAACTAGGGTGAGAGAAGAGCAGAGACATCAGATAATCTTAGTGGAATTTACACGGATCCAGCTAGTTTATTATGAATCATCTCAGCAGTGTGTCTCTCATAGGCGTACAAGCAAGGAGGAAAGGGGGCCAATTGCCCTCTGCTCCCCCTTAACCAAAGAGTTCCCATATGCCCATGGTATCTCTTCCATTACTTGCTAGTTGCTTTGTAGCATCATTAATTTCAGGTTGTAATAATAACTGAGACCAGGGATTGAACCAGGGATCTTTATTCTAATGCATCCCCAAACCAGAGATCTTCATTTTTCTTTAATTGAAATCACAAAAGAGTTCCATTTTTAAAAATCCTATTCATTGAAGAGTTCCACAGCGGTTACAAGCGATCTATGAATCTAAGAGTTAAAATAACATTGGTTTGACGGCAGCTAAAATGGAAGGAGAATAAATTAATATAATTACAAAATTACTGTGAAGAGTCAGGGTCTTTGGTGAATGGCAAAAACACTTTGGTTTTCATATCTGATTCTAAGGAAATACATCTTTTAAAAAATAAAATTGAAATATTCCTAGTTTCCGTGCATAAAATGGAGATAGATAGAAAATTCACTGAACACTCTTTGTTTTTTTAATTTAATTCACGAAAGAGTCCCATTTTGAAAAATCCTATCCATTGAAGAGTTCCACAGCGATTACAAACAGTCTATGAATTTAAGAGTTAAAATAACATTGGTTTGGCAGCAACTAAAATGAAGAGGGAATAAATGAATATATTTACATAATTACTGACGACTTTCATCATCTGTGAAGAGTCACAAGTTTGGGAATGGCAAAAACACTTATATTTCCACATCTGATTCTAAGAAAATACTAAAAAAACTGAGCCAGGGTGCAAAGATGTTGCTAGAGATTTGGGGGCCTGAGGGGCTTGGTTCCTTGAGAGGCCCTCTCCAACATTTATTGAGATTTGTCAGGAGAAATGCAATAAGTGAACTACAATTTATAAAGCTTTTACCCCCCGCCCCGACCCCCCAATGGAGGTGGGAGGGTAAAAGAGTTCCAATCTTTTAAAAATCCTATTCATTGAAAAGTTCCACAGCCGTTATAAGTGATGTATAAAAAAATGAATCAAAGAAAAACTTTTTAAATTACCAAAAGTGCAAGGGAAGTAACTCCTTTTCTTTAATTCAATTCATTGAAGAGTTCCACAGTGGTTACAAGCAATCTATGAATCTAAGAGTTTTTTTTGAAAATTCAGACTTTTTTTAATTTATTCATTGATCACTCCTTTTTCCAATTTTTTAATTGATCACCCCCAACAAAGCATGCTGCCAAAAAAGGTTGGTCATTTGACAACTTCTATTGAGTGACTAACTAGACCTGTTTGTTTCTGTATGATTCTAAGAGTTATTATATTTAAAAAATTATTGTGAAGAGTCAAAAGTCAGTGTTTTTGGTGAATGACAAAAACACTTATATTTCCACACCTGATTCTTAGAAACAAGAAAGGGGGCTGGGGATCTTGGCCCCTTGAGGGGCTCCGTTCAACATTTAATGGGATTTGTCAGTGGAAATGGAATAAGTTTATAAAGCTTTTTATTTATAAAGCTCTTGGGATCCCCCCTCCCCGTGGACTTCAGTTTATTTGACCTGGTTTATTTGCATTCAATAATATCTTTTTCTCGTAATCAATAGATCCTGTCAGTAGCAATTATCGACTCTATAAACTTGCACGATACCTGAAGTGTAAGTTTCATGGTTTAACTCTTAAATCCATTGTAGGCAATTCAAAAAGTAATTCAAGGGGAGTAACTTCTGAGTAAAATTACTTCCCTTCCAGTTTTTGTCAATTAGAAACCGTCAACCAAAACTGTCACCAAAACTGTCAACACAGGTTTCTTTCTGTTTACAAGTTCGTCTGCCTGTTTGTGTATGTATCATGTGTACAGGACGCATCAATGGAGCTAGAAAGCTGAAAATTTAAACATTTACTTCTTATGTCTACAAAAAGCATTTTTTTTTTTTTACATAATATGTTTTTAGTGGGGGGTTCGATTTGCAATGTAAGTTTATGCTAATTTGATCACCAGTTTGCATCCGCTTGTTTTTTGAAAATTCAGACTTTTTTAGTGATCACTGCCCAACAAAAGGAGAGAGAAGTAACTTATTCATTGATCACTCCTTTTTTCCAATTTTTTAATTGAACACCCCCAACACAGCATACTGCCAAAAAAGTCATGTTTCAACTTCTATTGAGTGACTAACCAGACCTCTTTATTTTTTATTTAATTCAATTCATAAAAGATCCTATTCATTGTGAAGAGTTCCACAGCGGTTACAAGTGGTCTATGAATCTAAGAGTTAAAATAACATTATAACCACCCTGGAACTCTTCAATGAATAGGATCTTTAAAAAATTGGAACTCTTTTACCTGCCCACCTCCATTTGGGGCTTGGGGCGGGGGTTAAAAGCTTTATAAATTGTAGTTCACTTACTTCATTTCTACTGACAAATCTTACTAAATATTGGAGGGGACCTCTCAAGGAGCCAAGCCCCTCAGGCCCACAAATCTCATGCAACATCTTTTGTATTTTCTTAGCATCAGATGTGGAAATATAAGTGTTTTTGTCGTTCACTGAATAACCCAAGCTTGTGACTCTTCACAGATGATGAAAGTCGTCAGTAATTATGTAAATATATTCATTTATTCCCTCTTCATTTTAGTTGCTGTCAAACCAATGTTATTTTAACTCTTAGATTCATAGACTGTTTGTAACCACTGTGGAACTCTTCAATGAATAGGATTTTTAAAAATGGAACTCTTTTGTGAATTGAATTAAAGAAAAGGAGTTACTTCCCTTGCACTTTTTGGTAATTTTAATAATGTTTCTTTGATTCAATTCCCCAAAGGGTCCTATTGTTTTAAATCCTAGAAGAGTTCCACAATGGTTACAAGTGGTCTATGAATCTAAGAGTTACGGTAAAGTTTACTCCATCATCATCAGCCATTGTCTACTGCTGGACAAAGGCCTTTCCCATCTCCTTCCATGACAATCTATCTTGTGCTAACCATGTCTTACCAGCAAACCTTTCTCATCCCTCCATCTTGTGTCTGGTCTTTTCCTACTGCGTTTACTATCCCATGGGCACCAATCGGTTAGTCTTTTGCTCCATCAATTGTCACCTCTTCTTGCCAGGTGACCAGCCCATCTCCATTTTTGTTGCTTAATTATTTGTATAATATCCTTCACTCTAGTCCTCCCTCTGATCCATGTTGATCTTTTTCTATCTCTTAGAGTTATCTCTGAAAACAAATTTACCAAAAAGTGCAAGGGAAGTTACTTTAATCAGAAGTTAGTCCCCTTGAATTAGTTTTTGAATTCCCTAGAATGAATTTAATAGTTAAAATATGAAAAATCCATTTTTAGGCCTCGTGCAAGTTTCTGGTTTTGGTAACTGCAACTGACAGGATATATTGATTACGAGAAAAGAGATTGTTGAATAAACTTGACGCAAACCCTCTGATGACCCCCTTGAAAGTTTGCTGAAAAAATATTAAGAACAGGTCTGGTTAGTCATTCAATAGAAACTGCCATGTGACTAACATCTTTTGGCAGTATGGCATGTTGGGGGTGTTCAGTCAAAAAATGGAAAAAACAAGTGATCAATGAAGTTACTTACTCTCGCCTTTTATTGGATCACTAAAAAACAAGCGTGAACGCAAGTAAGGGACCAATTTAGCATAGAATTACATTGTAATTTGAACCCCGCATAAAACTAATTTTGGGGAGAATTAAAAAACACTAGCAAAACTGTTTTTTTTAAACATCATCAACATCATCATCATCATCATCATCATCATCATCATCATCATCATCCATTACAAGTCCACTGCTGGACAAAGGCCTTTCTCATCTCCTTCCATGACGACCTATCTTGTGCTAACCTCTGCCATTTCTTATCAGCAAACTTTTCTATCTTGTGCCTGGTCTTTTTCTACTGCATTTACTGTCCCATGGGCACCAATCTGTTAGTCTTTCCCCCCATCTGTTGTCATCTCTTATTGCTAGGTGACCAGCCCATCTCCATTTTTGCTGCTTAATTATTTATATAATATCCTTCACTCTAGTCCTCCCTCTGATCCATGTTGATCTTTTTCTATCTCTTAGAGTTATCCCTAGCATTGCTCTTTCCATGGCTCTCTGTGCGATTCTAAATTGGTTTTCAGTTTGTTTTGTTAATTTCCAGGTTTCGCATTCATAAGTCATAGCTGGTATTATACGTCCATCGTATACTTTACACTTTAAGCACATTGGCAAGGTGCTCTTCAATATAATGAGTAAATGTTTAAATTTTCATCCCTCTAGCTCCATTGGTGTGGTCTGTGCATGCGACACATTGATAGATAAATAGATATTGACAGTTTTGGCGACCGATTTGCTTGATGGTTTCTGAAAGTAATCTGCAGGGATAAACATATATTCCTTTCACTTTTTAAAGGGAAAGGCTTATTGACATTTTAAGTTATTAGGTTGTAACACATGACATTTCGTTTTGTTTACATCATAGAGAATAATAGTGAAAATGAAAGTGAAAGTAATCTTAATTGCATTGGTTTTGCAGATTCAATGTAAATAGAGAGATAATAGAAATAGGTTTCTTCAGTTTTCAAGTTGGTCTGGCTGGCAATGTATGTATCAGGCATACAAGCCACACTAATGGAGCTAGAGGGCTGAAAATTTAAACATTTACTCCTTATTATGTCTAGAAAAAATGTAACTTATTCATTGACCAACCCTTTTTCCAAATGTTTAATTGATCACCCTCAACACAGCATTTTATTGCAGATTCACTGTAAATAGAGAGATAATAGAAATAGGTTTCTTCAGTTTTCAAGTTGGTCTGGCTGGCTATGTATGCATCATGCATACATGGCACACAAATGGAGCTAGAGGGCTGAAAATTTAAACATTTACTCCTTATTATGTCTAGAAAAGAATGTAAATTATTCATTGACCAACCCTTTTCCCAAATGTTTAGTTGATCACCCTCAACGCAGCATGCTGCCAAAAGACATTGGTAACATAATGGTTTCTATATTGTAATTAACCAGACCTGATTTTATTATTATTCACGCTTGCCAGTGAACATCATCAACATGTCGTTTTTTTCCCACATTTTTGAGAATAATGCTAAAAGTGAAAGATTTACGAATGTTATTGCATTTTATTGTAGATTTATTGTTAATAGAGATATAATTCATTAGAACAACAATGGTATCTACCAAAGAAGTTAGACTAACTAGACCTGTTTCCTATTTTGGTTGAATCCCCTCTTGAGGATTGAGACTTGCTACCCCCCCCCCCCACACACACACACATACAAGCACACTTACAGTTTAAAGATGTTGGATATTTGGGTGGAGGTCACTGATTTGACCCCCACAGGTGTTGAAAGATAAACAGGATATCGACTGCAATGTTTCCAGGACCAGAGACAGACACACCAGGTGTTCAGGGGTCGTAGGCAGGATATTGACCTGCCTGCAGGTGGTGGCTGGAAAACGTGGGCATTCAAACCCCATAAAAGAAGAGAGAGACAAGCAGAGTGGCAGGCAGCAGCTGGGCCTGGAAGGCAACAGCTGGGCCTAGAAGACACAGGGCCAGTTCCCCTGTTGGGAACAGTCTGTCGGCTCTCATTATCTCTCTCTCTCCCACTATTCATTCTCCACCACGACACATTGTACCTTACAAAATAAACACATAAAATGTCCACTTTTTTTACACCATAGAGAATAATGCTAAAAGTGAAAGATTTACTAATGTGATTGCATTTTCTTTCACATTTATTGTAAATAGAGATATAATTCCTTATTTTTGGAGGTTTTTGAGCCCTTAACAGCAATGGTGTCTACCCAAGTAAGTTAGACTAATTTTTAAGTACGATTTCAAATTACAACATTATTATATCATTATTGCCTCGCAATAATGTCATTAAATAGAATTGCATACCCAGGAATTGTATGAACATAGAGAATGAAAAAGCAATCAGAACTTTGCCTATTACATTTGTCTACTGAATTATTAGGTTGTAACTCATAAAATGTCGACATTATTTACATCATAGAGAATAATGTTGAAAGTGAAAGATTTACTAATGTGATTGCATTTTGTATTGCAGATTCTATGTACATAGAGATATAATTCATTATTAGAGGAGGTTTTTCAACCCTTGGCAGCAATGATGTCTACCCAAACAGCTAATCAGAATTAAGCAACTCATTACTACTGAGCTGTGAGTTCGATCCTCACTGGGTGCCACATTGTGCTTCATTGGTACACAATGAATACCAAGTATTGTTAGTCATTTTGGGGGATCCATCTTTGTTTGCAATTTTCTGATTAATAAATATGATATAACGATTCCTCAGACATAATGTTCAAAGAATCTTTTGCACAAGTTAAGAGAAATTTGTCAAATGTTGATAGATTGGCATGACAGATTAATAAAAAAGATCTGCTTTTCATTTTGAGAGATTCAACATAATTATATTTTGTTGTTTCAAATGAAATGTTGGTTAGTGAAATGAATTTTGCCCATTACATTTGTCTGAATTATTAGGTTGTAACACATAAAAGATCGACATTTTTCATCAAGAATAATACTAAAAGTGAAAGATTTACTAATGTATTTTAAATAGAGATATAATTTCCTATTTTTGGAAGTTTTTGAGCCCTTAACAGCAATGGTGTCTACCCAAGTAAGTTAGACTAATTTTTAAGTACAATTTCAAATTACAACATAATTACACCATTATTGCCTTGCAATAATGTCATTAAATAGAATTGCATACCCAGGAATTGTATGAACACAGAGAATGAAAAAGCAATCAGAATTTTGCCCATTACATTTGTCTACTGAATTATTAGGTTGTAACTCATAAAATATCGACATTATTTACATCATAGAGAATAATGCTAAAAGTGAAAGATTTACTAATGTGATTGCATTTTATATTGCAGATTCAATGAAAATAAAGATATAAATCATTATTATTGGAAGTTTTTGAGCCGTTAACACTAATGGCGTCTACACAAGGCCTGGTCACTGTACTTGGAGAGAGATAAAGAGAGAGATAGAAAACGTCTAGAGACAAGCAACTAAGTTAGTACTGGAATTAAAAAGTATGAGTTATGAGGATAGGCTAAAAGTGTTAGGGTTAACATCGTTAGAAAATAGGAGAGATCGGGGAGACTTAATAGAAATGTTTAAGATTATACACAGTTTAGAAGTAGTAAACCCTGATGTATTTTTTACTAGAAGGGGGTACAAGGGACTGAGAGGCCACACATATACGGTAGGAGCAAATAGAAGTAGATTGAATATCAGAAAATTCTTTTTTAGCAATAGAGTGGTGGGACTATGGAATAGATTACCAGAATATGTAATGCTATCAACAGATGTAAATGATTTTAAGAAGAATTATGTTTAGTATACCACCACAAAAGTTTAAGGCCCTAGACATTGTGTAAATATAATTGTTATGATGTGTGCTTATATATACAAATGGTATACTTTTTTTCACACTAATGTAAAATGTTCTAAACTTAAAATATCAATCTGTATTCTTGCACTTTCGTAAATGTAACTTAAAAACCTTTAAATTCAGAAATGACCTCAACTAAGGTGAGTAAACATTAGTGCTATCAACAGAAGTAAATGATTTTAAGAAGAATTATGATGTTTATTACACCACCACAAAGGTTTAAGGCCCTAGATATTGTGTAAATATGATTGTTATGACGTGTGCTTGTATATACAAATTGTATACTTTTTTTTCACTCTAAAGGGTTTAAGGACATAGATATTGTATAAATATGATCGTAATGATGTGTGCTTGTATATACAAATTCTTTACTTTTTTCACACTAAAAGGTTTAAGGCCCTAAATATTGTGTAAATATGATTGTTATGATGTGTGCTTGTATATACAAATTGTTTACTTTTTTCACAGTAAAATAAAATGTTCTCAAATTTTCAAGTATGATTTCAAATTAGGACATAATGCTGCTCAAGCTGCTGATAATGCCAATAAAGCATTTGGAGTGAACATTGCTACAGTGCAAACTGTTCTGCATTGGTTCAATAGGTTTAGGTTCAGAAATATGGATACAAATAATAAATCTTGAGGGAGGACCAGAATCTGTTATTAGAAGAAGAAGAATTATCGACAGCAGTGCCCACAACCCACGGACAATGGTTCAAGCGCTATCTGGAGAACTTTAGGACGTCAACAGCGACCATCTCAAGACAATAGGAAAGGTTAAAATGTTAGTAAAATGTGTCCCAAATGAAAACGAAATGCTCCATGACAGTGCAAGACCCCACACCTCTCAGCTGACTGTATCTAAGCTTATTGATTGATTGATTGTTTTGTTTAACGACCTTAGTGGGTCATTTAGTGCCGGATTCAGTAGCGCGAGGGGGAAGGGGTATCCCATGTCCCCATGACTAGAGACTTGAGGGGGGAGAATCCCAAATCCCTGTCACTGAGACAAATGCCATGAGGACCGGGATAAAGGGGGGAGAGGGGACGATCCCAAAAGCTTCTCAAGACGAATCCTGTACATGCTAATGGTGATCGCCTCCCGACCAGCTGGCCAAGATATCCTGTGCAACTTCTCCCAGGACGATACCCGAGCATGTTACAGGACCCCATATGGGCCGTGTTTCTCCGAGCTTTGAGGCCATGGCGGTTTTGAAGAACAGATACTACACTTTGATCTTAGCCAAAAGGCTGTGAAACTTATCTAAGCTTAGAGAATTGGGATATGAAGTCATACAGTAACACATTATTTTAATTAAATTTGAATAGTTTTTACCTTCATCTTAATTTCTGTTGTTTTTATATACAACTTTGTAATAATCGGGCCGTTGTCGTAGAAACAGTGTAGACGGATACTTCAG
The DNA here is from genome assembly GCA_006491835.1 of Architeuthis dux. Taxonomy (NCBI): domain Eukaryota; kingdom Metazoa; phylum Mollusca; class Cephalopoda; order Oegopsida; family Architeuthidae; genus Architeuthis; species Architeuthis dux. Next base: position 1,692,858 of record VCCN01003206.1, read on the forward strand.
CTAGTATTAATAAAACAACACCCGAGACTTATCTATTGTCTCCGTATTTCCTCAAGACTTCCTGTACTTCCAATGCCTCGCTAAAATGGATCGTTCTCTTTTCTTAATGCATGGCTTGTTCACCATCTTGTTCTAAAACCTAATTTATTTTCAGACTTAATTGTCTGTTTTATTAGAGTTACATTTCTTGTTGTTAAAAACCCTCCTTTGCGTCTCATCCTTCGTACCAAGTTCGGACCAATTTAAATATCGGTCGTGCCTCCTACTAGGTCACTACAAAAATAGGCTAAAGACCAATCAGCTTAGTCTAACGGAAACAATTCTTACCGAATTAGATACCTATTTTTATTATTAATCCGTTCTCCGCAACTTTATACAATATCTCGTTTGTAATAGAACACAACTTATTTCCAAGATATATTCTTAGAGATATATTTTAAGGAATTTATTGAGAGCTGAAATCTTGGCTAATCCAATAATATCATCAAAGTGGGGTCCTGGTGGTCCGAACCTACCCTGCAAAGCATAATTTAAAAAAATGTTTAAATATCTAGATCAAAGGTAGGCAACCAATGACATGTGGGCCAGATCCGGCCTGCAAAAGTGTCCGCAAGCAAATATTGGGATATTATGCTTACTTTTTATGTTTTAAAGATTATTTGTATCTATTTAAAAGATTCAAAAGATGCATTGATTGAAATAATTTGCGATCAAATTGAATTCCTTGATTACTAATTGGCATCCTTGTTCAACCACAAATAGATTTCTAGAATGGGTTATTTATTTCCAGTAGCTAGTTGATCAGGTTGTGCACCCGCGTTATGATCCTACAGGGCAGTTGCAATGAAATTCATATGGGGGACGGGGGCTGCAAGTGAAACAAAAAATCTTTTTTAGACCACGCCTTTTAGATCAGTGGAAAACACCCCTATTGTAAAAAGTGCACTATTTAATTGATGGATATATGATGATATTCAGATATCTAATTGATGATTAAGATAATTATGAACAAAAGGCTGCTTAGGGAATCTTTGAAAATAGAGCTTCAAAATCTGTCAGAAATCAATGTATTTTTCAAGTCATCCACAAACTTTTTCTTTTATTAATCATATTGACTGAAAGATTATAACTGAGTTTTTTATATTCATTTACAGCAATTTTTTTTAGTTTTACTTTCTCCGTGCAATTCACTCGAGCAAAGACACTTCGATTTGAATGAAGTGTTGTAAATTTTGATTTGCAAGTAGAGGAAGTTAATAGATACTCATCTTCATCATCTCCATTCAATGTTTCCTGCTCCATTCAAGTACCCATTCCTATTCAAATAAGACTCGGTTATAGAAATAGACCTTTCCCAAGTATATTTGTGAAAATGAGACCGGGGTAGACAAGTCCCAATAAAATCGAGATTAAAGATAAATCGTTTATTTCTAAAACAACCATTCACATTGGGAATCAAAGATAACTAGAGGTCAAGGATTTTTTACTTTTTGTTTTATCAAATTGAAATCGAGACTCGGGATAGGTCTATTATACACCTATGAACTAGCAAAAAATAATTGAAGGGGATAATTGGTTTATTTACTCTTTCTATAATCTTAAAGCTATCTTTTTGTAGTATTTTTCGAAAAAATAAGGAACACATATTAGCTTAATTATTACCCAATAATTTGATAATATGTGTTCCTTATTTTTTAAATTTTATTTTTATTTAATTTTATTTTTAGCTTTAAGATTACAGAAAGAGTAAATAAACCAATTAAAAATATGAATATGTTGCCGCCCAAAGATGAGTACAACACTACAAAAAAATATTTTTGGCAACAGAATTTCAATGCTGGAGTGTTTGTTCATAAATAATACCTGATATTTTTTGAATGTGTAATGTTCCACTAGAAATAATAAAACCTGCTATGTTTGGTTTAGAAGAATACTGTACGTGGAGCTTAGAAGGCTAAACATTTAAACATTTACTCCTTATTATGTCTAAAAAAGATGTATTTTTGTTATTTGAAAACCCCAAAACAGGTTTTATGGGGTTCAATTTACAATGTTTAGTGTTAATTTGGTCCCTTAGTTCGTGTCCAGCAAGTGTTCATGCTTGTTTTTTGAAAAATGTTATTGATCACCCCCAACACAGTATGCTGCCAAAAGATGTTGGTCACGTGATGATTGAGCGACCAACCAAAATTGTTTTTTTTAGAAAATTATGCATGGCCGATATTTTTTTAAAAATTGACATTTAAAAAGAATCTCAGGTACCCTCTAGGCGCACTTGTACCCGCATTTGAGAATCGCCGCTTCCGAGTGTTCTCTGTCAAGTTTATTTGACGTGCTTAATTTGCATTCAACAACTTCTTTTAAAAATCAATAGCCCGTCAGAAGCGATTATTGACACTGTTACCTTGTAGAAAGCCAATACCGAGGTGAGGTCATAGGCGTACAAGCCTGGGGGGGCAGGGAAAGGCAAATGCCATCTCAAAATCTGTGGAAAATCAGGCGATTGATATTTTATGCTGCTAAGAAGAAAGGCAGAAAATAATTGTTGTGAATTTTATGTGTTCCTTCTTACTACAGTTAAAAACCTCTTGTTGCCAAATTCCAGTCCAAGTCTGGAGTTGACTTTGTTTTACTACCAAGCCTAAGTGATCTCTCTGGCTTCCAAGGGTGCTCTGTGTGGCTTTTATCGGGTTTGAATGCCCACGCTGGTTTTCCAGCCCACTTCAACTCAGGGTTTTAGTCAATATCCTATTTATGACTTTTCAACACCTGGTGTTTCTTCTGGTCCCTGGCGCCTGCAGTTTGGGTCTTGGTTGATATCCTGTTTATAACTTTCAACACCTGTGAGGGTCAAATCTGTGACCCCCGTGCATGGCTGCCTAAATATCAATATATCAATATAACACAATATTTAACTTGCATTTTGCGTGATTTGTACTAACTGCATACCGTTGTTTGATGAAAAGACTTATATTGTAAATTAGTACTTGTGTCACATGTTATAACACAGGTTTTGGGGTCCAAGAAAGCCAACCGTGTTATAATCAAGCTACGATAAAATTCTAGCTTCTATTGAGTGACTAACCAGACCTGTTTATTTTTCTTTAATTCAATTCACAAAAGAGTTCCGATTTTGAAAAAATCCTATTCATTGAAGAGTTCCACAGCGATTACAAATGGTCTATGAATCTAAGAGTTAAAATAACATTGGTTTGACAGCAACTAAAATGAAGAGGGAATAAATGAATATATTTACAAAATTACTGTGAATAGTCACAAGTCTGGGTTATCCGGTGAATGGCAAAAATACTCTTTTCACGTCTAATTCTAAGGAAAAACATTTAAAAAAAGATTGATCAGGAGTAAAAAGAAAAAAAATAACCTAAATTTTATGATTACAATAGTTATAATATATATATGAATGGCTTGGCTTTGCGATTTTTAGAGGGTAATCCACAGCAGTAGGACCATAAACAGCGGGGCATGTGTGCAGAATAAACCTCCAGCCTGAGCAGTGAAGTTTTAAGGTAAAGTGCGACTTGCCCCCAGCATTGACCCCACCCTTTAAACCAAGGGGTTGCGTCCTAATGGTCCACAGTTGTGACAGTCCTGAATAAAGAAAACAAAAACCCCCAA
>VCCN01003206.1:1717137-1731070 GCA_006491835.1 Architeuthis dux
ACACACACACACACACACACACACAAACAAACAAACAAACTTCTCTTAGTGATATACCCACATATGTACATAAGCAACAAATCAGACCCATTTTAAAAAAAACAAAGTAGACAACCACTATATAATCACCCCACTGCCAATTCCTAGACCTTAAAAATGGTGTTGAGGTTATGTTAGACAGAGTCATTGGAGGTTGTGGTGGTGGGATGTCAGAGAGAGAGAGAGAAAGAGCGTTTGTGCTGCCTCTATACGGCTCGATTCAAAACAAATCAGATCATCTTATAAAAGTCTTTGTCCAAATATTTGCACAGACCAAAGAACAAGACATGGTTCAATGGCATCAATGGTATGGTGCCAGCCTTACCGGGACAAGGAGTATTAAATAATACTCTATATTAGAAACTATCAACATAGGTTTCTTCAGTTTTTAAGTTGGTCTGGCTATGTATGTAAGTGTCACGTGTACAAACTGTGCCAATGGAGCTAGAGGGTTGAAAATTTAAACATTTACTCCTTATTATGTCTATAAAACTGTCAACATAGGTTTCTTAAGTTTTTAAGTGGGTCTGTTTGGCTATCTATCTATCTATCTATCTATCTATCTATCCATGTGTCGTGCATACAGGCCACACCAATAGAGCTAGAGGGATGAAAGTTTAAACATTTACTCCTTATTATGTCTATAAAACTGTCAACATAGATTTCTTAAGTTTTTAAGTCGGTCTGTTTGGCTATCTATCTATCTATCTATCTATCTATCTATCTATGTGTCGTGCGTACAGGCTGCACCAATAGAGCTAGAGGGATGAAAATTTAAACATTTACTCCTTATTATGTCTGGAAAAAACTTATGTTTTTAGTGGGGGTTCAATTTACATTGTAAGTTCATGCTAAATTGGTCCCTTAGTTTGTGTCCAGCAGTGTTCATGCTTGTTTTGTTTTTTAAATTCAGACTTTTTTAGTGATCACCGCCAAACAAAAGGCAAGAGAAGTAACTTACTCATTGATCACCCCTTTTTTGAATTTTTGAATTGATCATTAATAATCGGTATTAGAAACCGTCAACCAAAACTATCAACATCAACATAGGTTTCTTTAGTTTTTAAGTGGGTCTGGCTGGCTGGCTATGTATGTAAGTGTCACTCGTACAAATTGCACCAATGGAGCTAGAGGGCTGAAATATTAAACATTTACTCCTTAGTATGTCTAGAAAGATTTTTTTTAAAAAGAAGTTTTTAGTGGAGGTTCAATTTACAATGTAAGTTTATGCTAAATCAGTCCCTTAGTTTGTGTCTGGCAGGGTACACGCTTGTTTTTGAAAATTGAAAAGTGGGTCTGGCTGGCTGGCTATGTATGTAAGTGTCATGCATAGAAACCGCACCAATGGAGCTAGAGGGCTGTTAAATTGTTTTTTGAAACACTTTTTTTTAAATTAAAAAAAAAGAAGGTTCAATTTACATTGTAAGACTTATCAAATTTTTCAACATAGGTTTCTTCAGTTTTTAAATGGGTCTGGCTATGTGTCATGCATACAGGCCCCACCAATGGAGCTAGAGGGCTGGAAATTTAAACATTTACTACTTATTATGTCTACTTATTATGTCTTTTTAAATTTAAAAAAAATAGAAGGTTTTTAATGGAGGTACAATTTACAATGTAAGTTTATGTTAAATCGGTCCCTTAGTTTGTGCCCGGCAGTTCACGCTTGTTTTTTGAAAATTCAGACAATTTCAAATCTTTTAATTGATCACCTCCAATATGAGTATGCTGCCAATAGTGCTAGAGAGCTGAAAATTTAAACATTTACTACTAATTTAGTGGAGGTTCAATTTACAATGTAAGATTTATGCTTGGTCCCGTAGTTTGTGTTCACGCTTGTTTTTTTGAAAATTCAGATTTTTTCAAATTTTTTAATTGATCACACCCAATATGTGCATGCTGCCAAAAGAGGTTGTTAATGTGACAGTTTCTATTGATTGACTAACCAGACCTGTTGTTTGTTTTTTTATGCATTAGGTTAAACCCGGCATCTAATGGAGATCAAAAGTAGTGGCCAGGGTTTTATCGTATTTTCTAAATATCTGCTACAGAATGTCAGATAGATATCCATTGTTACTGACTATAGTTTCGAGAAGGGTCATTAAGATTCAAAGAGATTTTCGCATGACTGAACATCTTGTTAACAACACAAACAACAAGAAGGAATTCAATCATCCGAAAAAAACTCTTTGAAGGATATTCAAAGACTGCAAAGATAAAAGAAAAAGTAATCCATCAATGGATTAGATCAGTCTGGTCGCCCTAATCTTCTTTGAAAGGGTGACCCGATAAGACGCAACATAGTTCTCGAGCGATAAAATAAATAAAAAGTAAATATATCCTCATTATAATGGAGCTAATATAATTAGAGCAGCTGATATGTGATTGAAATTGTGTCCGGGAGTTTCGCCGACGAACGTTTTGTCTATATGAATGGACGTTTTGTCAAAAACCTTTTTGTGCAGCTGATATCCAGAAGTTTCGCCGACGAACATTTTGATCACCCCAACACGGCATGCTGCCAAAATACGTTGGTCATTTGACGGTTACTATTGAGTGACTAACCAGACCTGTTTTGAATTCTCTTCATAAATCCATTTTTCATTGCAAGTGACTTGTGCAAAAATAATCTTTTTATTGATCGTCGCCAGATAATTGATCACCCCCAACACGTCATCCTGCCAAAAGACGTTGGTCACAAGACGGTTTCTATTGAGTGACTAACCAGACCTGTTTTGAATTCTCTTCATAAATCCATTCTTCATTGCAAGTGACTCGTCCAAAAATGATCTTTTTAGTGATTGTGGCCCAATAATTGATCACCCCAACACGGCATGCTGCCAAAATATGTTGGTCATGTGACGGTTTCTATTGAGTGACTAACCAAACCTGTTTAAATCTTTTCTTATACACACAATATGGAGAGTAAAGATCGAAAGCTGACAGAAACTCAATGGAGGGCAAATGAACCCTGCTCTCCTGGGTTAGTGGTGAGAATATTTATTTATGACACCAAAATGACTGCCTAAAAAAAATTTCATATAGTTTATTTGTAATTGTTTTTTCTAATGAAACACCCCAATATAGTCCAGTCGAATTTCACAAAAAAAATGGTCAAACCTGGAAGTAAATCCACCATTAACAAATTTGGTACGAAACGAAGTGGGATTTTATGTAGAATAACAGGAAAAAAAACAAGTCATGAACCTTTGGTGAAATCTTTTTATAAGCACAAATGTAAAAGATGTAGTCTGGGGGGACAGCAAGGCCTACCCCCACCCACACCCATAAATTGGGATGGACTACCTCATTTGCATAAAACAAAATGGCCGCCAGCACACACAAAAAAACCCCAGAATTTCATATCTCGTCTCCCAATTGACATATCTGAGTACTTTAAAAGGCTAAATCATGGTTTTCAGACGTGAGGAATTCAAAAATACACAATTTCAAGTATACTTTATAGGCCAATGTCTATGGATTGTAGATATAATTCATGAAGGAGATCATATATATATATATTGGGTGAATATGTCCGTGTATCTTTTGATGTATGTATTGAAAAAAAAAAGAAAAAAGAGCGTACATTAAAAAAATAATTGCCTTCAGATTTTATGCGTGTCTTCTAAGGTACGTATACCTGTAGTACAAAAAGATCACCAAAATTCTAGATAACCCGGGAAGAGAGCAAGTTTGAGGAGGGGGTGACACCATGATTTATCACCCCAGGTGACACCAACCCTAGGTACGCCACTATTCTAGAGCAGTACTTCTTAAACAGGGGCTAAATTTCTTGGTTGTAAGGGGTACGGACAAACTAGTGACTATACATTCTGATAATTAAATTTCTATTTTTATTACCTCTTTATTAATCAATAAAATGAGAGAGCACTCAGATTTAATTAAAATTAATGGAAAAGGGGAATCTGCATGACTGAATTTGTCAAAAAAGGATAATTTAATTCAATTTAAGAAGGTTCAATACAATTTGTATCTAAAAGCACACATCATAATAATCATATTTACACAATATCTAGGGCCTTAAACCTTTTAGTGTGAAAAGAAGTATACAATTTGTATATACAAGCACACATCATAATAATCATATTTACACAATGTCTAGGGCCTTAAACCTTTTAGTGTGAAAAAAGTATACAATTTGTATATACAAGCACACGTCATAACAATCATATTTACACCATATCTAGGGCCTGAAACCTTTTGTGGTGGTGTAATAAAAATCATAATTCTTCTTAAAATCATTTACATCTGTTGATAGCACTACATATTCCGGTAATCTATTCCATAGTCCCACAACTCGAATGCTAAAAAAGAATTTTCTGATATTCAATCTACTTCTATTTGCTTCTACCGTATATGTATGGCCTCTCAGTCCCTTGTACCCCCTTCTAGTAAAAAATGCATCAGGGTTTACTACTTCTAAACCATGCATAATCTTAAACATTTCTATTAAGTCTCCCCAATCTCTCCTATTTTCTAACGATGTTAATCCTAACACTTTTAGCCTATCCTCATAACTCATACTTTTTAATTCCGATACTAACTTAGTTGCTCATCTCTGAACTTTTTCTGAAAGATTTTATCTCTCTCTAAGTACGGTACTCGAGCTGTGGATGGACATAAGTCTTAAATAGTATAAGGAATGAGTCCTTGTCTATATATGAAAAGGGTTACAGGTCAAAACGTCCAATGAACAAAAAGGTCCAATGAACAAAAAGGTCCAATGAACAAAAACGTCCAATGAACAAAAATGTCCAATGCAAAAACAGCACCAATCAGTCCTAACACACTTCATGACATCCTTGATCCTTCATTGACCCCCAGACATGTACCAAAAAAATAAATAGATAGATAAATAAATAAATAAATAAATAATTGAGTAGATGTGTAGTTTCAGGCATGGTTTCATTTCGTTTTGCTTCATTTTTTTATGTTAAAAAAAAAACAAGGAAAAATTGAATGAAACGAAAATATAAATATATAAAACTCTGTGGACAAAACAAAATGAAACCTTTACTGAAACAAAATTAAATGACCTCTGGTAACTATTTTATTATGTTTCGGTTAACAGAATATGAAACTAGCATTCCAAGGGAGTTTATGAATCACCGCTATTCATATATGCTGTGTTCGGGCGATCAATTTAAAAATTGGGCTGTGATCACTAAAAAAGGACTGAATTTTCAAAAAACAACCGGCACAAACTAGTGACAAATTTAGCATGTGGAACTGCATATTGAACCCCTCTCTAAAAACCTATTTAGGGGGAAATTAAAAAAAACAAAAAGAATATTTCCCCTTCTCCTTAAGAGTGTGTGTGCAAAATTTCAAATTTCTACTATGAATGGTTAGGGCTGGGCAAAGTCCAGATACATATAAATGTCAGAAGACATGAATAACCTAAACCCAGCAATAAACCAGTGTTGTGGGTAGCATGATTAATATATAAAAAATTGTAGATGAAATGAAATGAAATGAACTCTGATAACTATATTATTATCATTATGTTTTCAGTTAACAGAATATAAAATAGTCAATAAAAGCTAATTATATTTAACTCTTAAATTAGGTTAGCACAATCATGGTCGGCATGGAAGGAGATGGGAAAGACCTTTGTCCAGCAGTGGTCTTATAATGGCTGCTGCTGCTGATGATGATAATGATGAATGTCAGCAGTTAATTCTACTGATGTGATTTTTTAAAACTCATAAATTCATAGACCGCTTGTAACCACTGTGGAACTCTTCAATGAATAGGATTTTAAAAAATGTAACCATTTTGTGCATTGAATTAAAGAAGGAAAAAGTTACCAGAAAGTGCAGTAACTTTAATCAAAAGTTAACCCTTTGATTTAACATTTAAATTCCCTAATATGAATTTAAGATTTAAACATTTTAGCTAATTTGGTCTATTGCCAAGTTTCCTGTTAAAGTATCTCCACTTTCATTATTCTAAAACCAGGGTTCTCACACATCCTGGAAAATAGTTGATGAATTTTCCAGTCCTGGAAAACACATGGAAAATGAGAGAACAAATAACATTTATTCTCCCTCCATTTTAGCTGCAGTCAAAGCAATGTTATTTTAACTTTTAGATTCATAGACTGCTTGTAACCACTGTGGAACTCTTCAATGAATAGGAAAACAAATGGAACTCTTTTGTGAATTGAATTAAAGAAAAACAAAAAAATTACCAAAAAGTGCAAGAGAAGTAACTTTAAAAGTTACTCCCCTTGAATTACAATTTGAATTACCTAGTATGAATTTAAGCGATAAATCTGAAATGTGTATCAGCAAGATGTAAATTAATCAGAAATGCCCCGTCTCTTAAGAGACAACTCCCACTACACTAACGAATGTAATTTAATTAATCACCTCAAACCTCAGTAAGGTAAAGCGTCCTGTCTCTTAAGAGACAACTCCCAATAGAGTGTAGAGCCCGGTGACAAAGTCCCGGTTTCTGTTGCATGCGTCAGCTTAGTGATCATTACAAGTTTCAAGTATGGTCAAGACCAGGACTTTATTCTTACAAGTTTTTATGACCACCCCTGTTGGCAGTTTGCAAGTCCACCAAAGCGATACCTCCCCCTAATCACACAGCTTAGAGTGTACTCAATTAGCTGCACAGGGAAATTTGTCCTAATGAAGAGTTTTCCACATTCTTCACTCATACAGGACCTTCTGTGTGTGAGGCTAACCATTACACTATCCAAGCAGACATTATTTTCTGATTGCTTATGTGTAATAAATGATGTCTTTGTTTCGCTTCTAGTTGCTACTCTTTGATTCTCGTAATGAATGTAATTTAAAACCTCAAACCTCTGTACGGTAAAGAGACAACTCCCAATGGAGTAATGAGCCCGGTGACGCAGACCCGGTTTCTGTTGCATGAGACAGCTTAGTGATCCTTGCACGTCCAACCAAAGGGATACCTCCACCCTAATCACACAGCTTAGAGCGTACCCAATTAGCTGCTGAGTGCACAGGGAAATCTCTCCTAATGAAGAGTTTTCCACACTCTTCGCTCATACCAGGTACTGAACCCGAGACCTTCTTTGTGAAGCAGATGTGCTAACCATTACACTATTCTTTTCATTCTACAAGATTAGAATTTCATAGAAAATCAATGTTTTTCTTCGTTAACCTTTGCCCACAAAGTTTGAAGAGATATATGTATTCACTTGTGTGTTTCTGTCTGTCCACACAATATCTCCAAAAGTTCTCTATAAATTTCAATGAAATTGGTTAAATTTTGTTGCAGATCAAGAAATATTTTGATTGAGAGATATTTTTTCATTTTTTTCACTCATATTTGTCCACATAACATCTCCAAAGGTTCTTTATTGAATTTCAGTAACATGGTGGGCTTAGGAAGAATTGTTTGAATTTGAGGGTGGATCCAGGAATTCTTTATAATTAACTTTCCTGCATCGTAGCTATATATATGAACTGACTTTCATTCAAGAACAACAATCCCCACCTAATTCAGGGGAGTAAACTTGTTCAGTTTTTTTAATGACAGGATGCAAGTCCAACCAAAGGGTTAGCTCCACCCTAATCACACAGCTTAGAGTGTACCCAATTAGCTGCTGAGTGCACAGGGAAATGTGTCCTAATGAAGAGTTTTTCCACACTCTTTGCTCATACCGGGAATCGAACCAGGGACCTTCTGTGTGTAAGACAGACTTGCTAACCATTACACTATCTGAGGTGACTGTCAGCAAGTTGTAATATATGTGTTTGTATTTCTTATACGAATGTCAGCTTCTGACCCCAAAAGTTCAATCGACCCCTGGCCCCTCTCAGCATTTATCGACCCACTCTTGACGCCCTAGGCATTGATTGATTCCTTGAATAATCCCATTGACCCCTGCTCTCGATTGTGAATGACAACAACCAACATTTTATTGGTGACTATGGTGGGAAGGGGTGGGAGGCAAAGCATTTAGAGAGAGAGAGAGAGTAAGAAAGAGAAGAATAACAAGAGGGGCGTGTAAAGTGAAATGTTGAGGAAGTGGGGATAGATCACCAGTCTAAAAATGCAGGGAAATGGACAAGGAGTACAGAAACAAATCAATTTCTGTCTCTATTTTACTTATTCTTATATATAAAAGGTCAAGGTCTAAAATATTGATAAGCATCTTCCTGGCAGGGAAACAAACCCTGACACACCCTACATGAATTATGCCCAGTGTTGCCAACACAAAAAATATTTTTGCGCTAGTTTGACTGCCAAAAAGGTGCTAAATTTTTTAAGGTAGCCTGAAATGGCCAGAAACCACAAAAAAGACGCTTAAAATAGCCAGAAAATGGCCAAAAACGGCCAAAATGTTTTAGGTTAAAACGTGCTAATTTGGCGCTTTTTGCACTGCCAAAACAAGAAATGCGCTAAATCTAGCGCGCAACGTGCTAAATTGGCAACACTGTCTCTGCCCACCTAACCTGAAGAATTTCATAGCAGGGTTGCCATTTCAGCCATTTTATGGCCGAATCTGATAAATCTGGCCTTTTAGAAAAGCATTTGGCCATGGACTTTTTGGTTTAGCTATATTCAAATGTTTGGCCATTTTTGGCAGTTTTTCATTCCCTTCGAACAATTTATTTAAAAAAATAGAAAAAAAGATTTTTCTCAAATAATTTTTGTGCTTTCCATCGATAAGACCTTTGTTTCCTTAGGTCAGTTTGAAAAAAGTGAATTTTTAAGCTTCTATTTACAATGAAGAATTACAAAACATGTTAACTGCTCTAAATAGGGAAAGTAAAAAAAGTAGGCTTAAAGATGAACAGAACAAAGACAAAAGTAATGTTCAATGATAAAGTACCCAAAAAGGTCATAAAGATAAATGGTGAGGCTCTAGAAGAGGTTGATGAATAGATATACCTAGGACAGGTAATAAAGCTAGAGAAAGATCATGATGTTGGATAATGCCTGTATTTCTTCAGCCAAAACTCTCAACATAGGTTTCTTCAGTTTTTATGTTGGTCTGGCTGACTTTCGATGTATCACGTGTATAGGACGCGCCAATGGAACTAGAGGGCTGAAATTTTAAACATTTACTCCTTATTATGTCTAGAAAAAGGCCATAAAGATAGAGGGAGAAGCGCTAGCAGAGGTTGATGAATAAATCTACCTAGGACAGGTAATAAGGCTAGAGAAAGACCATGACAGCGAAATAAAACAAAGCATAACGATGGGTTGGAAAGCATTCGTTATGAATAGAGACATATTGAAGAGCACCTTACCAATGTGTTTAAAGCATAAAGTATACAATGGCTGCATAATACCAGCCATGACTTATGGATGCGAAACATGGAAATTAACAAAACGAGCTGAAAACCAACTTAGAATCACACAGAGAGCCATGGAAAGAGCAATGCTAGGGATAACTCTAAGAGATAGAAAAAGATCAACATGGATCAGAGGGAGAACTAGAGTGAAGGATATTATACAAATAATTAAGCAGCAAAAATGGAGATGGGCTGGTCACCTAACAAGAAGAGATGATAATAGATGGGGGAAAAGACTAACCGATTGGTGCCCATGGGACAGTAAACACAGTAGGAAAAAAACAGACACAAGATGGAGGGACGAGATAGAAAAGTTTGCAGTAAGACGTGGCAGAGGTTAACACAAGATAGGTGATCATAGAAGGAGATAGGAAAGGCCTTTGTCCAGCAGTGGACTTATAACGGCTGATCCTGATGATGATAATGATTTACAATGTATGGTATGGAACAAAAACGTAATATCTTTGATAAATTCTTTCTTTTGGTGTGTACTGCAGTACTGCAATGTTTTGTAAACAATTTTGGCATTTGGCCATTTTTTGGCCAGAAACATTGCCAAGTATCAGGCTAGAGATGGCTTATTATCACTTGAGGATCATTGGAAAGAGGTTATTGTTTCAAATGGGTCGAATTTTGATGAAGTATTTACCGTTTTCTGTTGTTTATATCATCGTTCATCTTACAATTGATAAAACCATATTTCATATGTAACAACCTAATATTATTTATTCACAAACATATAAAAGTAAAGGTCTTAAATTTGCTTGGATATTCTTTGCAGGGAACCAAACCCTGATCACCACACCCCCATGATACAGTTAGGGCCATATTTTAATGAAATATTTACCGTTCCTGTTGTTTATATTATCCTTCATCTTACAATTCATAGAATCATATTTCATATGCAAAAAACTATTATTATTTATTCATACACATATATTTATATAAAACAACTGTCTCTGTTTGTCTGTCTGTCTCCCTTAAATATTGATTGAACATTGGCGCAGCTCAACCAAATTTGGTATGCATACTTAGTGGACCTTGGTTTTTCAAAAAAAAAAATTTTTTTAATGGATTTAGATGGGGGTTCCATTTACATGTAACTATAATGCAAAACTGAACCCTTACTTTCTGTTCAATATGTATATATACATACTAGCTGGAAATTGCTGATACAGCATGTTTTCAGCTACTCCCCGGGGTGCCTACAACCCTTCCTGGAAGGTGGGGGGGGGGCATTCTGCAGGAATTAGCTGAACACCCCTCCTAAGGGCTTAGATTTGCTTACATCTTCTTGGCAGGGAACCAAACCCTGATCCCCATCCCCATGTTACAATTAGGAAGAGAGATACTCATCTCTGTGATACCAAGAAAATAGCCAAATACTCAGAATAGATTATTAGTTTGTTACATAAGAAATGTCGTTTTTTGAATACTAAGATGGAGGACGATATAAACAACAAAAAACAGGTAAATATTCAATCAAAATATGACTCATTTGAAGTAATAACCCTTTTCTACCAAAGAGTTGCAATAAAAAGCAACTAATAAATTAAAATAAAGGTAAAAAGTAGTCATAAAATTAAAAATAAAAATAATGATTCATAATACTTTAAATTTTTTTCATTCAAAAACTGAAACTACCAAAATATAAACAAACATGGCTGCCAATTAAAGTGATGGATGGGTTTAAGAGTGTCATTTGGACTTCTGCTTTCTGGTTGAGTCTTGGTAGCTCAGTTGGTAGAGCAGGCAGGCATAAACTGCGCTCCCTCGATAAAGGTTCAAATCCCACCTAAGGCTTATTCTTTATTTTCCGATCGACACTGTTTGCTCACTGCCGGAGGGTAATCGGTCTGAGCAAGAGTTGCTATAAAATGCAACTAATAAATTAAGATGAAGGTAAAATTAAACTAGCATTCCAAGGGAAATTATGAATCATTGCCACCCATATATGCTGTGTTGGGGGTGATCTGCTAAAAAGTTTGAAAAAGGGGTGATCAATGAATTTATTACTTCTCTCGCCTTTTGTTGGGCTATCATTAAAAAAAGGTCTGAATTTTCAAAAAAAACAAGCGAGCACAAAGTAGTGACCAATTTAGCATAAACTTACATTGCATATTGAACACCACATTAAAAAACTATTATGGGGGGGGGGATTTTCAAAAAACAACAAAACCCTTTTCTCCACTCATTGAGGGGAGTGTGTGTGTGTGCAAAATTTCATGTTTCTACTATGAACGGTTAGGGCTGAGCAAAGTCTGGATACATAGATAGATAGATAGATATAAATGTCAGAATACATGAATAACCTAAACACAGCAATAAACCAGTGTTGTGGGAAGCAGTGATTAATAATAAGCTAAAAATCTTGAACCAGTCGCCTTTTGTTGGGCTATAATCACTAAAAAAGTGGGCACAAACTAGTGACCAATTTAGCATAAACTTACATTGCATATTGAACCCCCCTCTAAAAACCTATTTCTGGGGGAATTTAAAAAAAACAAAACATTTTCCCTACTCATTGAGGAGAGTGTGTGTGCAAAATTTCAAGTTTCTACAATGAACGGTTAGGGCTGGGCAAAGTCTAGATACATAGATAGATACATAGATATAAATGTCAGAACACGTGAATAACCTAAACACAGCAATAAACCAGTGTTGCAGGGAACGGTTTAAGTTATTCATGTGTTCTTACATTTATATCTATCTATATATCTATGTATGTATCTGGACTTCGCCCAACCCTAACCGTTCATAGTAGAAACTTTTATTACAATCTAATATTGTTGGATAAATTATAATCCACATCAATACACTGGTCATAGATAGATACATAGATATATATAAATGTCAGAACACGTGAATAACCTAAACCCAGCAACAGTGTTTAAACCGGTCTGTTGTGGGTGGTGGTATTTAAAAATAAAAATAATGAAGATGATAATCTGTAGGATATCAAATGAATATGGAGGATACTGCAAGACTTCATATCCCAATTCTCTAAGCTTGGACACAGTCAGCTAATAAGTGTGGGGGTTAGGCACTGTCATGGAGCATTTCATTCAGTTCACGTGGGACCTAATTTTCTAACTTTTAACTTTTCTGTTGCCTTGAGATGACATGATATGATTGGTGTTGAAGTCTTAAAGTCTCCAGAAAGTGCTTGAACCATTGTTCATGGGTCACTGACCACTGCTGTCAATAACTCTTTATCATTAAGAACAGGTTTAGGCCTCACCTGGGATTAATTATTGGTGTCCATATTTCTGGTCTCCCTCGAGGTCAATTATTGGTGTTACTTCTATAGCGTTTTGTTGGGCCATGATCGCTAAAATATCTGAATTTTCAAAAAACAAGTGTGAACGCTGCTGGACACAAACTAAGGGACCAATTTAGTATGAACTTACATTGTGAATTGAACCCCCACTAAAAATTTATTTTGGGGGTGGGGGTGATTTTAAAAAACAAGAAAACTTTTTTTCTAGACATAATAAGGAGTAAATGTTTAAATTTTCAGCCCTCTAGCTCCATTAGTGTGGCTTTTATGCATGATACATACATTGCCAGCCAGACCAACTTGAAAACGTCTTTTGGCAGCATGCAGTGTTGGGGGTGATCAATTAAACATTTGGAAAAAGGTGTGATCAATGAATAAGTTACTTCTTTAGCCTTTTGTTGGGCCATGATCACTAAAAAAAAACAAGCACGTACGCTAAATAAGGGACCAATTTAGTATGAACTTACATTGTGAATTGAACCCACACTAAAAGTTTATTTTGGTCAGGGAATTTTAAAAAACAAAAAGAATGTTTCTTTTCTAGATATAATAAGTTGTGTGGCCTGTATGCATGACACATACATAGATAGATAGAATCACTTAAAAACTGAAGAAACCTTTGTTGACAGTTTTGGTTAATGGTTTCTAATACAAGATGAGAAACTGAAATCACATTAATTCAATGTCAAATCCTATATTTTTATAATAACTAATTTATTTTTGGAAGATTTTTAATTAACCCATAAGAACCCACTGTGACACCAGTGTCACATAGAATTTAATTGATCTGCACAATCTCTTATACAATATTTTTTATACATTTTGTGAACACTAATTTAAACAAATGTAAAAATAATGTCTAATTAATGAAATTATTAATAAAATATAATTTGAAACAATTTTCTACAGCTACAGTAACTTGTTGAGAAGACCTCCAATATGAGGCAGTCGTATTTATTTTTATTCAGATTTTTTGTGTTATAAAATACATCTGAAAAATAATTTGTTGTTAAATCTAACCAGCAAAGTTATAAATTCGATATATGTTGTGGAAATGCATATAAAAGGGCAAATCAGTGTTACTAAGCAAAATAAATCTGTCAAGCTGATGTATTTTCAAATGATGAAAAGATTTGCCCTAAATGCCCAATGGGACATATATGTTACATTACAGATCTCGGACACTAAGAGCCCGATTTCAAAACAAACTTCATAAATGTGTTCCATGTGGTCCAGTCCATTTTGTCTGTTTTATATAACGGAAAAGTTGGAAAGCATTTGGTACGAATAGAGACATTCTGAAGAG
>VCCN01003206.1:1762948-1775776 GCA_006491835.1 Architeuthis dux
TATACAATTATCCATAATTTGATTTCATATATATCTATACATGGAAAAGGAAAAAGAGTGAGAAAAGCTTGTTACATAAATATTATATTGGAAGTCTATAGAATCCAGAACAACATACATAGAGTGGATACTGATGTTCATTGCTCAAAATGCCCTGATAAGAAAATGCTGACTTCATCTATGTGCAGTAAAACCAGCCATAAACTACAAATTCAGACCTCCACAGGTGTTAGAAAAAACTTCTTCTCAGCAAGAGTGGCAAACGTATGGAACAGCCTAAGTGAAAAGACGGTCACATCCGAGAATATCAATATTTAAAAAAATAATGTTTATTCTGATATCGGACATACCGCTTTCAAGACATATCATCCGAATCTCTCCTATTTAAAACACTTAATATCCACTTAATTTAATTATTAATCACTGGGGGGCCCAACCCTGTTGGCTGGGGCCTAGAATGCGCCAACTGCATGCCCTGCAGAGGGGTAGGAACCCCCCAACCAGGGACCACCTTTTCTTCCCCAAAGTCGCAAGACTCTATTTTAAAACCTCTCACAAAAATTGCAAGACTCCAGTTAAAAAAAATGACCTTTCACCAAAGTTGCAAGGAAAAGTAACCTTGCATCAAAGTTGCAAGACTCTATTTATAAAAAAAAAATAAATAAAAATAACCTTTCACCAAAATCGCAACAATCAAATCAAATCAAAACCCACCCACAACCATATATGGACTATATATAATAGACAATTTCTTGTATCTCCATCAATTTTTCTGAAGAAGACAGAATAAACTGGCGAAATGTCAAAATTAACTAATAAATCTCATTTGTACACAACAAGGCCTTCTGAATTGTCATTTCAATTATAATCCACATCAATACACTGGTCATATGGATACACGTTGCATTTTATATATGTGGATTCTTTTGTAATTATTTGGTTAAAAATTTCATCTTCTATTCCATTCAATAGGGTACCTGGATGACAAAAAATCATTTTTGCAAAATGAAAATATTGCTAAACCTTTAATCCAAGAAGGACTGGAAAATATATACAGCGAAGGAATCTTTTGAGAAGCGAGGTCCCAATTTCAAAATAAAAATCTCCTAGCGAAATGTTTTCAATTTGTAAGAATAAAAGCTAGCAAATTTGATTCAACGAGAGCTTCCCAATTGCCAACATTACATCTATTAGCATGGAAATGATGGTTTGTGGGCATCTGCAGCGTTTTATGGAGGAAAGAAGCCTGATCTATTGATGAGAATCAGGTCTTCTGTGAGGAAGGTTTTGTGGAGGGAAAGAAGCCTGATCTATTGATGAGAATCAGGTCTTCTGTGAGGAAGGTTTTGTGGACTCCAACTTGATGCGTGAGGTTTCTCCATAGTAAAGGTTTTCAAAAATGGGGTAAGAAATGACTCCATTTAAATAGAATCAATGGTAGTAAAAGGGAACATCAACGAATGATAAAAAAACGAATGAGACAATCCCTGAAAGAGACACACATTTCTTTATTTGAACAAGGGTGTAAATTTAGTTAAATGTTTATGTGTGCATGTATGTAAAAGTCCATCATCTGTGTATATGTGTGTAAATATGTTTAAGTTTATGCTAAATTGGTCACTAGTTTGTGCCCGTTTGTTTTTTGAAAATCCATACCTTTTTTTAGTGATCACAGCCCAACAAAAGGCGAGGGAATTAACTTATTCATTGATCACCCCTTTTTCCAAATGTGTTAATTGATCACCCCCAACTCAGCATACATGGGTGTCTCTTTCTTTCTTTGTTATATGTGTGATCCAACAAAAGGCGAGAGAAGTAACTTATTCATTGATCACGCCTTTTTCCAACTTTTTAATTGATCACTCCCAACACTGCATATTCATGGTTGTGATTCATAATTTCCCTTTAAAATGCTAGTTCCTGTGTATTTTCTAAATTTAGGGCCCCTTTATAACATATGTTACAGGGCCCTTACTAGGTGAACCCAGCTCTGATTAAGCACCTTAATAGGTTAGAATTGAAAGGGTTAAACATCTGTGAAAGCTGCTATAGAAATCCAAAAGCGATTGGTGTATTTCTTCTATACCTTTGCATTGCGCATGTTGTCAAATATAATACAAGCGATGAAACGCAACTAAAAAATTAAGATGAAGTTAAAAATTAGTCATAAAAATTAATAATAATGATTTATAATACTAATTATAATAATATTTGGAATAAAAATAAATACAAAATTTATTAAGAACTGAAACTGTCAGAATGTAAAACAAACATCGCCAATTGGAATGAAGAAGAAGTCTTATTTGGACTTCTCCTTTCTGGTTGAGTATCTCAATTGGTAGAGATGTCGCACATATACTGAGCTGTTGTACTCATTGCCGAACGGAAATCAGTCAGAGTAAAAGTTGTGATAAAAAGCAATTAAAAAATTAAGATGAAGCTAAAAAGTAGTCATAAAAATTAATAATAATGATTTATGTACTGGAATATACATGAAATAGGTATTTTTTGACAGCAGTTAATTGCATCATTAAGCTAGCTTCAGCTGATGTCTGTCTTCTTTGAGTGTCAAGATTTCTGTCCGCTTCCAAGGGAGGGATGATTGTCTTCTGCTTTATAGATCTCCCCAATGCATACGTGGTGTCTCACAGTGTCAATGACCAATCACCATTTCCTGTTTACAACAATGATGCAATACACCCATCTTCCAAGGTGATCGAGGTCACTTACATTTCCGCCACAGGTGGCCGGATACGCAAATCATAACATTTTTTGACAGCAGTTAATTGCGTCAATAAGCCAGCTTCAGTTTAGTTGGGCTGGGTTTAAACTAATAAGAAAAATGGTAGTTAAATTTGGTATGTCCGATATCAGAATAAAGATTATTTTTTTAAATATTGATATTCTCGGATGTGAGCGTTTTTTCACTTGGGCTGTTCCATGCGTTTGCCACTCTTGTCGAGTGGAAATGGTTTCTAACACCAGTGGAGGTCTGAATTTGTAGTTTATGGCTGTGTCCTCTGGTTTTACTGCATATAGATGAAGTCAGCATTTTCGTATCAGGGCATTTTGAGCAATGAACGTCAGCATCCACTCTATGTATGTTGTTCCGGATTCTATAGACCTCTAGTAAGTCGGCACATTTTCTTCTGTATTCAAGGGTCTCTAGATTAAGTTGTTTTAATCTTTCAGTGTAAGATATATCTCCCAACCTCAGGGTTATGTATAACTCACCTACCTTACAAAGAAACACTTAAGAAATGAAATCTAATGTCACTTGAAAACAGAAGAAGATATTGGTTCATCTTGTTGTAATGTTGAAATGAAATAATAAGGGTTTGTAATTTGGTGCCAATAGCGAATGCACAGATAACTTCAAGTCATGTCTTATTAAAACAAACAGCTTTCTTCAACTGTAACTAATAACAAGTAATAACAAGGGCAGTTAACTCTTCCTAACCAGAAGTAGTTATTATCATTAGCAATAACATTGCTCCTGTATGAAACATCTCCTTTCTTTAGTTCATTATTTTAATAAATCTTTTTAAAGAACAAAATCAATCAGATATATCAATGTTCCTTTATAAATCAAAGTTCAGCAGTGTCATTTTTTCTATTATTTTATTATTGTAATGTTGAGATGAAATAAAGATGGTTTGTAATTGCATTTTCTTATCAGGGCATTTTGAGCAATGAACTCTATATATGTTGTTCCAGATTCTATAGACTTCCAATATAATCTTTATATAATATTTATATATATGTATATGGTAGAGGTAATTTGACAATGTGGAAATGAAAGATACTCAATCTAATTGAAACTAGCATTCCAAGGGAAATTATGAATCTACTTCTTTTTACATTGTGAATTAAACAGTGGTGGTTAGTAGTGATCACTAAAAAGTCCAAATTTAAAAAAAACCAAGTGAGAATGCTGCTGGACACAAAATAAGGGATCGATTTGGCATAAACTTACATTGTAAACCGAACCCCCAACTAAAAAGCATATTTTGGGGGGGGGAATTTTCAAAAAACAAAACAAACATTTTTTCTAGACATAATAAGGAGTAAATGTAAAAATTTTCATCCCCCTAGCTCCGTTGGTGTGTTCTGTATGTGCAACACATATATAGACTAATATTCCAAGTGAAATTATGAATCACTGCCACCCATATATGCTGCATTGGGGGTGATCAATTAAAAAGTTAGAAAAAGGGGTGATCAATGAATAAGTTACTTCTCTCACCTTTTGTTGGGCTGTGATCACTAAAAAAGGTCTGAATTTTCAAAAAACAAGCGGGCACAAACTAGTGACCAATTTAGCATAAACTTACATTGCATATTGAACCACCAAAAACCTATTATGGGGGGAATTTTTAAAAAACAAAAAAATCATTTTCTCTACTCATTGAGGGGAGCGTGTGTGCAAAATTTCAAGGTTCTACTAAGAACGGTTAGGGCTGGCAAAGTCCAGATACTTAGATACATATAAATGTGAGAACACAGGAATAACCTAAACCCAGCAACAGTATTTAAACCAGTGTTGTTGGTAGTGATGATTAATATTATTGAGGAGGATTAGATGGGAATCATATTCTAAAGAAGAATGTGAACAATATTGAGCAAGTTCAACCGATTTCATTTCTTAATGTCAAAGGTAAAATCCATTTTAGGGAAATAAAAATGAGTCGCAAAATGAGAATACAGGAAAAAGAAAACCCTGCCCAGAATGCTTTGCACATGAAGCGATTATTTGAGTGGGTATAAAAAAGATTTATACACACATTATATAAAGATAGAGCAAAGAATTTCTTGCGTTTTCAGATGAGACTTGGCAAGAACAAAAAGTTGAAAATACATGCACAAGTGAAGCAACCAGAGTTTTTTCTGGATCTTAAGGAAAAAAATTAAAAAATAAAATTTTTAAATTGAAAAAAGGAAATTGAGAAAAAAGAAAAAAGAAGAAAAGAGAAACAATGAGAAAATCTATTCTGTTGCCAACATAGTTCCCTCTAAGCAATATGATTAAAGTGTAAAGTATACAACAGTTGCATAATGCTAGCCATGACTTACAGATGTGAAACATGCAAATTAACAAAACGAGCTGAAAACCTACTCATAGAATAGCACAGAGAGACATGGAAAGAGCAATGATAGGGATAACTCTAAGAGATAGAATTTCATTCGGCTATCCCAACATGGAAGGTTGTACCTGCACTTTTCTACAATGATCAACCTCTTCTGATGATGCCACTTGCAGCAGCGAAATGCATAAAGGCTTATCTTCATGATAATAAATATGTTTGAGATGTAACATGATTTTCTCAATCTCAAAATTAACAAAATGAGCTGAAAACCAACTCAGAATAGCACAGTGAGCCATGGAAAGAGCAATGTTAGGGATAACTCTAGAGATAGAAAAAGATCAACATGGATCAGAGAGAGGACTAGAGTGAAAGATATTATACAAATAATTAAGCTGGGAGATGGGCTGGTCACCTAGCAAGAAGAAATGACAATAGATGGGGGAAAAGACTAACCGACTGGTGCCCATGGGACAGTAAACGCAGTAGGAAAAGACCAGATATAAGATGGTGGGATGAGATAGAAAAGTTTGCCAGTAAGATGTGGCACAATCTCAGTCGTCATGGAAGGAGATTAGAAAGGTCTTTGTCCAGCAGTGGACTTATAATGGATGATGATGATGATGATGATGATGATGATGATGATGATGATGATGATATATCTATCTATGTATCTGGACTTCGCCCAGCCCTAACTGTTCATAGTAGAAATTTTGCACACACACTCCCCTCAATGAGTTGGAAAAACATTTGTTTTGTTTTTTCGAAAATTACCCTCCTAAATAGGTTTTTAGAGGGGGGTTCAATATTCAATGTAAGTTTAAATTGGTCACTATTTTGTGCCCGCTTGTTTTTTGAAAATTCAGACCTTTTTTAGTGATCACAGCCCAACAAAAGGCAAGATAAGTAACTTATTCATTGATCAGCCCCTTTTTCCAACTTTTTAATTGATCACTCCCAACACAGCATATATGGGTGGCAGTGATTCATAATTTCCCTTACTTATTTTTAATCACTGCTACCCACAACAGACCAGTTTAAACACTGTTGCTGAGTTTAGGTTATTGTTATTCATGCGTTCTGACATTTATATCTATCTATGTATCTATCTATGTATTTGGACTTTGCCCAGCCCCTACCGTTAATAGTAGAAACCTGAAATTTTGCACACACACTCTCCTCAATGCATGGAGAAAATTTTTTTTTGTTTTTTTTAAAATTCCCCCCTAAATAGGTTTTTAGAGGGGGGTTCAATATGCAATGTAAGTCTATGCTAAATTGGTCACTAGTTTGTGCCTGCTTGTTTTTTGAAAATTCAGACCTTTTTTAGTGATCACAGCCCGACAAAAGGTCATTGATCACCCCTTTTTTTCCAACGTTTTAATTGATTACCCCCAACACACATATATGGGTGGCTGTGATTCATAATTTTTCTTAGAATGCTAATTGTCTATAACTTTGAGAAGAGTCATTAGCATTTAACCACCAGAAGAAGAGACCAATAGGGGAGTCCCTCTTTCCTTACGGATATTGCAATTTACACCTGAAGAAGTCAGTAGAAATGAATCAGCTGAAACGTTGTGACTGCATCATAGATGAGAAGAAGAGTTTAAATTGTACAAAAAAAAGTATATTTCTTTGTTATGTTGATTGCAAAAGGATTTGGTTCTTCTTGCATAATGTTCCTGATTTTAACTCTCAAAACCAAGCGATTAGAAACAAAATGTCCATTTGTTCAAATACTAGTGGAACATTACACAATAAAAACAGATATTATCAGCTATTATTTATGACCAAACTCTACAGCATTGAAACTCTGCTGCCAAAAATATTTTTTCGTAGTGTTGTACTCATCTTTGGACAGCAACATATTCATATTTTTTGCAACAGAGTTTCAATGCTGTACTGTTTGGTCATAAATAATAGCTGATAATATCTGTTTTTATTGTGTAATGTTCCACTAGAAATAATAAAATCCTGCTATGTTTGGTTTAGAAGACAATTAACTTTCTATAACATAGTGGTAGGGGTCTACTTATTTACGGGCGATACTGTATATGTATATAGATGTATAATTGGTCATAAATAATACCTGATAATATCTGTTTTGATTGTGTAATGTTCCACTAGAAATAATAAAATCCTGCTATGTTTGGTTTAGAAAGAAGAAAATAAACTTTCTATAACATACTGGTAGGAGTGTACATGGTGCGTAAGGTATTTGAAGACATATCATTACCAAGCTATTGCTTCCTTCAAACTAATTTATATGCCTTTATTTTTTCAGCTACCTCATGGCAGATTATAATTTAACTCAAGAAATGAAAAGACATGCTGTTATTGTTGCCTTAAGTGCAAAACAGAGCGATTTAGAAATTGAAAACTTTTTGAATTTTGGAAGAAGTTGGAAGTGGAAAAGCATTCTCAATGTTTCTGACACTACCAGGACACCAGGTCCAGAACATTATCAATGATGACCCCAGAAAGTCGATGAGGGCCATTTCCAGAGATCTCCAGGTGTCAGAGAGCACTATCAGAACTGTGGTGCATGAGGACATCCAATACAAGTCATATGTGATGAAGAGAGGTCAGTTCATGTCTGTGAAGACACAGAAAAATGGGATGATCCTCTCAAAGCAGTTACTCAACAAAGTCAAGAACCCTGAAGAACCTGGCATGCTCTGGTTTTTGCCCCCCAACTCGCCAGATTTAAATCCCCTGGATAATATGTGTAGAGCGTCCCCACAATACCAAAGATTCACTGAAGGCTACATTGTGGTGCTTGAAACAGTTGTTAATCACTGGATTGAAGGAGTAGCCAATGGAAGGCCGTACATGTTCCAGCAAGACTCCTTCTCACAAAGCTCAAGTGACCCAAGAATGGATGGCTGATAATTTTCATGATCATGTGAGCCCTAACATGTGGCCTCCCAACTCACCTAGACTATTACGTGTGGAGCGTTGTTGAGAGAGAGACCAATCAACATCCCCACAATACCAAAGATTCACCGAAGGCCACCATTGTCAAGATAATGTCAGAAATGAAGAAGGACCATTTGATTCGGGCATGACAATGCTTCTGGTCCCGCATTCAAGCAGTCATTGATGCTTATATAGAATAAACTTCTAAAATAGCTATTTAGGAACATGTGTGGTGGCCAAAGTTGGGTTGTCTCCCGTGAGTGGAACTCTCCACACATGGTAAGCTAGACCCCTTTTCCTCACGTGCTTTGGCAGCCAATCAGGAGCCAGCAAGTAGTTACATGACACGTGCTAATTTTGAATCAGCCTCTTTCTTCCCAGTTGGCCGTCATGTATCTCACTCTGCCTTTTTCCACCCTTGACTCTCGGGTGACGTGGCCTGGGAGCCAGAACCCAGATTTTCCTAACAAGTCAATAATTCAGCCCAAACTGTAAGTAAAACACTTCATTTCACGCGCATACATTGCCATCATGAAATACTTTTTTGCCAAAACATTTTTACTTACACGGTCGCAAACCTACACTAAAACAAATATACCGGAACAAAGGACTTTTACATATTTACACATATACACACACGTACACATAAACATTTAACTATGGTTACACTCTTGTTTAAATAAAGAGATTTTTGTCTCTTTCAAGGATTGTCTCTTTCATTTATCATTTTGTTGATGTTACCTTTTTCTACCATTGATCATATTTAAATGGAGTCAATTGTAACCCACTCTTGAAAACCCTTACTATGGAGAAATCTCACGCACCAAGCTGGCATCTACAAAACCTTCCTCACAGAAGACCTGATTCTCATCAATAGATTGGCTTCTTTCTTCCACAAAACCTTCCTCACAGAAGACCCGATTCTCATCAATAGATTGGCTTCTTTTCCTCCACAAAACCTTCCTCACAGAAGACCTGATTCTCATCAATAGATTGGCTTCTTTTCCTCCACAAAACCTTCCTCACAGAAGACATGATTCTCATCAATAGATCGGCTTCTTTTCCTCACCAAAACCTTCCTCACAGAAGACCTGATTCTCATCAATAGATCAGGCTTCTTTCCCACCACAAAATCTGCGGGCACTGGCAAAACATCCTCCATACATGTGTACAAATTTTCATGAAAATATAGTTTTTCTTTGCTCGGATATGTTTGTTTTTCCCAAAAATTAAATTTGTCCTCACATACCCTATGCACACTGTACTTATTTATGGGTGAACCTGTATGTCTCTATAAATTCTGAATTTTGAAACTTATATATGAGAAGAACAAAAAAGAAAAGAAAAAAAAATGACATTTCTCAAACTGGTTGGCTCCCAAAGGCAACGGACACAGAAAAGTGGATAAAACCTTGTATTATAAATGAATAATTCTGAAATATTGCCGGTCAGCTTTCTCTGTTTACAATAATGACCGATAATCAGAAACAGAGGAGATCAATTATGCATAGAATAGGGGACATTATCGCAGAGAGAATGAGAGGAATGGAGAAGGGCTCATGGCTGCTACTGATACTATAAGTGTAACAGATAATCAGAAAGAGAAAAGGTTAATTATGCCTAGAATAAGGGACATTGTCTCAGTGAGAATGATTTATTGGAGATTCAGTAGTTAGCAATTTGTCTGGACCTGTGATATGAAACTGGATATAAATCAGTCCTGATAATAGTTTGACTGAATTATTTGTGTACAGACTGGGGCGGATCCAGGGCGTCTTCCAGGGTCTTCTGGAAGACCCTCAGAATTTTTATTTATACTGTTTTCTGAGCGTTTTAAATTTTTTCGTCTCAACACATGACAACCTTCAAGACCCTCAGAATTTTTCTGAACATTTTTATTTATACTGTTTTCTGAGCGTCTTCCGAGTTTTAAATATTTTTGTCTTAACACATGACGTCTTCTGAGTTTTAAATTGTCATAACCTCTGGATAACAGGAGTTGGCTCATGCTATGTTTAGAACCACTTCCTGCTTGTATAGACAGTTGAACTTGGTGTCAACCTCAGCATCTCAAATTTGCCGCACTTTTAGGTAAAATCACCAGTCAGAGTCAACTCGTGGACAAGACAGGTCGTACCTATTTGGCGTCTCCTAAATCAGGCCATATCTAAAGATCAGCTAGATCTTCTAAATGCTAACCACACTCTATTCTATTTTTCCTCCCTATTGTCTCAACTACTAATCACTACTAAAGCCACTAATTAATGCTAATAGAAGAAACAGATGAACTGAAAGAACTGATTGATCACCTTGTGTTTCTACTTAGAAAACAGGTAGGTTGTCTTTTATATATATTGTTTGACTTTGTCACTTCCTTTGAAGCCTAAGTCATCACATAAAAATGTTTTTCTCAACACATAACAACCTTGTTTATCTTAATTTCAGTAGATATGCCCTGAAACGCAATGTTAGCCAATCTTGGATACATAATTTTCAAAACACGGTCAGCACAATAGTGTGGATTCACCCCTGACAGATAGATCATGTAGATAACTAAGTGTTAAGAATAACTTCTTTTGGCAGCATGCTGAGTTGGGGGTGATCAATTAAAAAATTGAAAAAGAGGTCATCTTTTGTTGGGAAGTGATTACTAAAAAAGTCGGAATTTAAAAAAAAAGGCATAAATGCTGACAGACACAAACTAAGGGACCAATTTAGCATAAACTTACATTGTAAATTGAACCCCCAATAAAAGCTGATTTGGGGAGTGGGATTTTTAAAAAAACACGTTTTTTCTAGACTTAATAAGGAGTAAATGTTTAAATTTTCAGCCCTCTAACTCCATTGGTGCAGCCTGTACATGCGATACATACATCCACCCAGTCAACCAGACCAACTTAAAAACTGAAGAAACCTATGTTGACAGTTTTGGTTGACGGTTTAAGTGAGCCATGATAATTACTGAAAAGTTTTACTGAATTATTTGTGTACGGATTTAAAATGTTAAAAGTGGAGGTGTTGCGTGGCGTAACAGTGACCGGCACAGAAAATGGAATTGGTGAACTGTGTTCAAGTTTCAGCCAAGGCAGCTTACATTCATTTTTCATTAATGCCCTTGGGAAAAGCATGGATCCACTTCTACCTCCAGCAGTGGATAAATAGCAGGGCAGATGGAGCCCTTTAGCCCTGTGAGGCAGTCCATCTAAGACAGTGTTTCTCAACCTTTTTCAACCCAATGCCCCCCCCCCCCTATGAACTTAGCTACAAGATTAGGTACATTTCATCGCCGCCGGTTCAGCGTTGCTGGTTCATCGCTGCCGGTTCAGCATTGCCGATAAAGCGATCGCCGTTTCAGCACAGGCTGTTCCAGCATCGCAAGTATATAGTTTCGCAAGATTAACAACAAAGCTAGCCAAGACATACCCGGTCCACCCTTTGAATACACTTTGAGTAAAATTAGCAGATACTACTAAACAACAGCCATTTGCAAATCAGAACCATAGATGTATATGGAATCTCCAAAACCCCTCTTCTAGAAACTCAAACATCCCCTTAAGGTCAACTCAACACCCCCTTGAAACAAACTAATGCCCCCCAGTGATGTGCTAGCATTCACATTGAGAACCACTGATCTAAGAGAAAGTTACACTAACAAAAAAAAGAAAGACCTATAGCTTAGCAGCTGCCATAGCTGGTCCCAAGCCCAGTTGAGATATCGGGAGGGTTAGGCATTTTTATCCAGCATCATGACCCATAAAAAAACCTACATTACTACCGAAACAATGAATCGTAAATCAACAAATCCTGGATCGTTTGAATTATAGACAAAATCATTGCGCAATATGTCTTGTCCCACGAGAGGACCTATTATATTATTATGAATATTTAACGGTTGGTCTGGTCTTGTGATATATACTAGATATAAGTCAGACTTGTTAATTGACAAAAAGTTTGACTGAATTATTTGTGTACAGATGCATCGAGAGTGCTATGAATAATATCCTCATGATTTCTGACTAGTATTTCGTTCATCATTTCTCTTGCTTTTAAACGTAGTAGTAATCCAGGCCACCCCCGTATAATGCGAGTGGACCCAAAAATATTAATCTAGCTCCAAAATAGCTAGATTTAGCTCTAAAACAGATAAATTGATAGTGGCTGTATAACGTGCTGCTGGGTTTCTTGGTTCCCAAAACACACGTTATAATGGGGGAGGCATGTAGTCCTAAGTTGTCTGAATTTCTTAGATGGAGCATTGTCAATCATTGTTAATTTTTGACTAGTATTTCTTTCATCTTAATTTCAGTTGCTTTTACACCTAGTAGTAATAATAGACATAATAAACTTAATAATATTATCTTGAATTTTTATTAGATGAAGCATTGTCAACCATTGTTAATTTTTGACTAGTATTTCTTTCATCTTAATTTCAGTTGCTTTTACACCTAGTAGTAATAATAGACATAATAAACTTAATAATATTATCTTGAATTTTTATTAGATGAAGCATTGTCAACCATTGTTAATTTTTGACTAGTATTTCTTTCATCTTAATTGTTAATAATAAATGTTCTATGAACTGAGTTATGGCCCTTACGTAGGGGGCGCTCCCTAATTCTGATGAACACGTGACCGAGGACGGAGCGGCCATTTTATGTTTACCAGTGGAAAGACCAGGTTGTAAAAAAAATCAGTTCATAATAAACTGTTGTCTTACTATCGTTTGTCAGTGTGTCACTTATTATTTAACATTAATTTTACATGCTTTTACACCTAGCAATAGTAATAGACATAATAATATTATCTTGAATTTTTATTAGAT
>VCCN01003206.1:1777175-1792158 GCA_006491835.1 Architeuthis dux
TCTACAGCATTGAAATTCTGTTGCCAAAAATATGAATATTTTTAACTCTTCTGTGACCTCGTCAGCCTACCTCCCAATGCGTAAGGTACGCAACACCCCTATTGTGCGAATATTGAATACCATAATAATAAACTATGAATAAGAATAGAAATAATGCCTGTATAGATGATTATGATAGATACAAACAGATTTAAAATGCAACAAAACTCACTTATACTCACAAACTCACTTATTCATACATATTTACTATGACAGCACTGTGCTTCATGTCTGGTCTCCTAAAACAACAGGGCATCTCTCTAACCAGCACGTAAACATAGGCTTGTATAGCCCTTGTTAATCACCACTACCCACAACACTGGTTTATTGCTGGGTTTAGGTTATTCATGAGTTCTGACATTTATATGTATCTATCTATGTATCCGGACATTGCCCAGCCTTAACCTAATTTTTATTTAAACACTTACTTCAGTTTAAGTCCATTAGACATAGTACAGCGATATAAGTTATTTAACATGACTTAACATCTCTTTATAGTATTCAATGAAATGGGTGAACAGGGGTCAAGCTCAGGGGGAGCTTTACTAATAATATACTACTAATATTACAAATTTAAAAAAAAAATATCTAGATAAAGAAAATTTATAAATAAAAAACACAAATAATCCCAAGTAATCAAAAATTAACCTTAAAAACAAAGATTTATTATATCCATTGTCTAATAACATTGTCTGAATAAACAATATTTATTTAACTTGACTAAACGTCATTTTATTCTATTCAATGAATTGTGGCTTAGAGAGGCAACGTCATTTTTGATGGCACGGGTAAACTAGTAATATATATATATATATATTTGTTGTATCAGCAGTTATCTATGTTGCCTATATTATATCAGCATAATCCTGGTCAATTGATGTATCTATTTGCATCCTTGTTGTCTCTGGTTACATCAAGTAATAAATAACTTCTGGTTACTTGTACAATAACTCAGTTCACTAATGGTTAGGAGTAATTTGGATAATATTTCAGTACTTTGTTTTCTAAATTAGGCTCCAAACATATACACATTTATAAGTAATGCTTTTAAGACTTTGTACTACAGAATGAACTACATTCGACATAATACAACAACAGTACAACAATTTAACATGACTAAACATCACTTTATTCTCTTAGAGAGGCAAGGTCAGAAGGAGCCTTATTAAAGTTCAACCCTGGGGCCCAGTTGGTAAATAATCAATCACTGCCTTGAGCTCTTAAGCACAATGCAGTCTGGCTGTAGCTCTCAAGAAATGTGTGTTTTGTTACGTGACCAAATTCTTCATATCTACAGCATTGTCTACTACCTGACTAATAATTTGGTGCCGGCTTCTGTAACAAATGGGTAGATGTCTCAAAGATTTCAAGATGGCAGTTTTTTTTCTCTTTAAGATAGGAGTAGCTGTCTATAGAATCTTTCTATATAATGAACAATGTGACTTTTTAATCACCACTACCCACAACACTGGTTAATGTTGGGTGTAGGTTATTCATGTGTTCCAACATTTAGATGTATATATGTATTAATCACCACTACCCACAACACTGGTTTATTGCTGGGTTTAGGTTATTCATGTGTTCTCACATTTAGATGTATCTATGTATTAATCACTGCTACCCACAACACTGGTTTATTCCTGGGTTTAGCTTATTCATGTGTTCTGACATTTACAGTGAGGTGAAACAAGTATTTGGACACTTACAAACTATTCATTTAATACACTTTCGATGCTCACATTTACTTTAAATTCACACAGGTGATGTAATTTGATATAAAATTAAGAATTACTAAGAAAAAAATACATATTTACAATGCAGAATAAAATATAAACAAAAGTGAAGGTGGAAAAAAGTATTCAGACACTATTAAAGATTCATCATAAAAATGTTATTTAAGAACGAATGCAGGTCTAGACCTTTCTGTACCTGCATATACACTTTTGGAATGTTTCACCAATATTTAACAAAGGTATGATTTCATCACAGTTATCATTCACTACTTTTACCTCATTGAAACGAGGCAGTCATGGTTAAAGTAAAGGAGCTCTCAACCGAACAAAGAAAATGTCATAATGAAGGTTTGAGCTATAGGGCCATTGCCAGTCAGCTACCTGACTGATAACTTGGTTCCAGTGTCTGTAACAAATGTCTCGAAGATTTCAAGATGGCAGTTTTTGTTCTGTTTATTGAGTATTTATCTATAGAATCTTTGGTAAAGATCTACATCTGTTCAGTTACATTATAAATAGAAACCCCTCGTAAAACCTTAAAAGACATATCCAGAATATTACAAATACTATTTTGTTTTTTAAATATATCCAAACATATGAACATGCTTTTAGAGCCTCGTAAGCTGTGAGATTGTGTTTACTGAAGCTCCACATAGGGTCCCGAGGGGTAGGTTATCATCCATCACAGCCAGTGCCGGATTTACATTTGGGCTGAGAGGGCTGCAGCTCAGGGCCTTATAATCTTGTTGCACTAAGTAACAAATAATTTCTGGTTAATTGAACAGTAACTCAGTTCACTAATGCATCGTTCTTGAAATGACTTGCGTCTTCACTGTCACTCCTGTTCACAATGGCTATGACCTCTGTTCAGGGCCTCCTTAAGAATAATTGAGGCCTCTGGGCAAAGCAAAGTACTGGATTTTGCCCACGGGCCATAGTGCCAAGCCAGACTCTACCGCCTTTCTGGCAACTCCTGCAGACAAAAACCACTGGAAAATGACCTTGGCAGGCTGTCTTAAGAATATTTAAGGTCCCCGGACAAAGCAATGTACTCAATAAAAATAAACATTTATTTTTAATATGTAGATTTAATAAAGAGTCAAGAACTGGTTCAATACACGGATTCATTAAAAAATCTTGCGCCCAACTATTGCACCTGTCACGTGATTAAGTGCTGGTCCCTGGTTGGCCGTTGCTACGTGAGGATGCAAAGGTTATGAGACTGTGTGTAGAATTAGGGAACTAACCTTTAATCATGGGTTACAACTCCTCTTTGACTAGCTACAATTCTATCCTGCCGATAAAGCCTAACTGCTCAGAATTTAAAGGCAGTTCCTCAGACAAAGTCGGACTCACTGTTTTCTCCAGACACCTTTGAAAAAGGCTGAATTTCTCCGCTGCAACATGTTAGGTAGTAAATAATTTTTGCAAATTATTTCTGAGTCTCCACATTGTCTTTTCCTAGCATGCACGATTTTCACACACAGACACACACACACCAAGGGTCGACCAGAAACTATTCTTTTTCCCCTACCATTTCTGATAAGACCTACTACATCTGTTACACTTCCAGACCAAATATTCCCCAGTTCCACCAAAATCTCCTCTGAAGAATGCTGTATCCCG
Organism: Architeuthis dux; assembly: GCA_006491835.1. Lineage (NCBI taxonomy): Eukaryota > Metazoa > Mollusca > Cephalopoda > Oegopsida > Architeuthidae > Architeuthis > Architeuthis dux. The sequence goes on from VCCN01003206.1 coordinate 1,780,574, forward strand.
GCTGAAACATGTCAGGAAATAAATAATATTTTCTAAAAATCTCTAGTGTCTGCAATGTCTTCTTTTTGTCATATATATATATATATATATATGTTTGTTATGTGGATCTAAAGGAATTTGACAATAATGACAACAATTTCATTCAGCTATCCCAACATGGAAGGCTGTACCTGCACTTTTCTGCAATGTTCAACCTCTTCTGATGATGCAGCATGCAGCAGCGAAATGCATAAAGGCTTATTTTTATGATAATAAATATGTTTGAGAGATAACACAATTTTCTCAATCTCAGTCTCTAAACAGTCCCATGGCTACAACTGATGATCCCTACAAGAAAATAATTATATCTCTAATATAAGATCTAATTCTGTGTAAAACACAAATCCATCTAAACATCTCTCATTAACAGTTATTAGTGAAAGATTGACTTACATGACAATGAAATAAACGAATAAAACAGAACATAAAAACATTTCTGTAGGAAAGATATTTAGTTTTAAACATTTTTCGTAGTAACACCCTGAAGTTTTAAGACTGTAAGACTTATGTAAATATAAATGTATATAAATATGAAACTTCTATATTAAAAAAAAACAAACTACTATTTTTAAAAAAAAATCCCTTTTTTTTGTTTTTTGTAACATCTCTAGTGTTTGAAGCTACAAAGCTTTCTAGACTATATATATGGTGTACAATAGGACAGTGACAATTTAAAATTTGCTTATTTCCAATTGGACAATGGGCGAATTTGCACATTTTTAATCACATAAAGTAAGAAAAACAATTACATATGAATATCACTGCCCTGGCCACAAAAGCAAAGTTTGAAAGGAATAACCACATCTGGAGAGAGAACGGCGAGTATCTTCCTCTCTGAGAGAGATTATTTACAGAGAACAATGTTGGAAGCAGAGAAAAATCAAAGTGGCAGCTCATATCAAAATGTCGACTAAATGCAATTGTCAGACAAGTGCAGAGTTCAACCCGATGTGGTTTCCGCTTCTCAACAGACATAAACCTGACAAGACAAAGACACAGAAACACCCAGGCCCTGTGTTATAAGGGTTACCTCCATTAAAAATAAAACTTCTGTTTACCCATCACACTCGGATTTTACACCTGAAGAAGGCTGAAGAATGGATCGACCAAAACACAAACAACAAGGCGTTCAATTGTCTGAAGAACTATTTGAATGTTTATGACCCTTCTCAAAACTATAGAACAACACAAACAACAAGGAGGAGCTCAATCGTCCAAAGAACCATTTGAATAGGAATGATAGCCATTTTCTATACTTTTTAGACATAAGCAATCAGAAAATAACACTCATTACCCAGAAACAAAAATCGTGTTGCACAGTGTTATTTATGAAAAATGATGAAGGTGAGAAAAACAGGTTTGTTCCATGACCCCGCCTTACCATATATTTAGTTCCCAAAACCCATCCTTACCATATACCTAGTTCCCAAAACCCAGTCTTATCATATACCTAGTTCCCAAAACCCTGCCTTACCATATACCTAGTTCCCAAAACCCAGCCTTATCATATACCTAGTTCCCGAAACCCAGCCTTACCATATACCTAGTTCCCAAAACCCAGCCTTACCATATACCTAGTTCCCAAAACACAGCCTTACCGTATACCTAGTTCCCAAAACCCAGTCTTACCATATACCTAGTCCCCAAAACAAATTTCCATCACTGTCGCTGACATTTTCTATTCTGAGATTCTCCAATAGGACGTAACCTTTTCCGGTCGGCAGGGAAATAACTGTAAAAAAAAATATTATATGTCTGCACTTATCCGCTGTTTCGTGTTTTGTGGTTTCAGTTACCCGTGGTCAACACCAGAAGTGAAGAATTCATTAGTTTACTTAATAATAGTCCCAAAGCGCAAGAGTAGTGATGCTGGTAATTGGGATAGGCCAAAGGGAAACTTGCAACTCGGATATGCCAAGGGGAAGCCATAAAGTGCTTCCTTTAAGCAAAACGGTGAAAGTTACTTATTTATGGTCCCAAAGCGGAAGAGTCGCAATGCTTGCAATTCGGATAGACCAAAGAGAAGCTGAGAAGTAAAAAGGTGAAACTCCTCGACTTGATAAGGAAGGAAGAAAATTGTATGCTGAGGTTGTTAAGATCTACAGTAAGAAAACATCTTCTATCCGTCACATAACTTTCATTGCAGTATCTATACTAATATTTGAATACTCTGTTTGTTTGTTTGTCTGTGCATCTTCTCCCCCAAAACTACAAGCCCTATTGACCTAATATTCTGAATGTAGAGTGAGAAGAGGTCAACCTTTTGCATAGGCTATGTGAGGTTTACCTTGGAGGTCATTCAAGGTCACCAGAGGTCATTTCTGGTCATTTTAAAACAATTTTCGATGAAACTGAAATTAGACATAGGGGGAAATCTTTCCATGGCGAAGCTAATATGTATTGTGATTTTGACCTCAGAGGTCACTTGAGGTCACAAGAAAAAAACTTAAAACTTTAAAATTAACATTCTTATGAATGTAGTTCCGTCTTGTGTATTGGTGTATTGTCTTCTGATGTAGATGTTACAGCTGTTTAGGCCATTTCCAACATCTTAGCTGTTAGAACGTGAACATCTCGCAAGCATTTTGTAGGCGTGAGCATTATTAAATTACTTTTGATTTTTGATAGTTGGATACGTTTCTGGCCAAAAAGATGCAAAAAATGGCCAAATACCAAATTCGTTTATAAAACATTGGAATATTGCACTACACATCAAAATATGTATTTATTAAAAATTAATGACTGAATGAATGGCTTGGCTTCATGAACAAAGATTTATGAAGGGTTTTCCACAGTAGCAGGACCATAGATGGTGGGGCGTAAGCAGTGAAGTTTTAAGGTGAAGTGCGACTTGCCTAGGGTTGACCCCACCATTTAAACCATTGGTTTACATCCTATGGTACTACTGGAGTGGCATGAATAGGAGCAGGGCCCATATGTCATATGTTTGACAGAAGTGTCCTTCTCCTGACAGATGTCCGAGCTAGCTATGGGGATATGCCGCACCTTTGCAGGAATGTTCCGACAGTAAAGTTGACCCGTGAAATACTACTACAAGAAAGATTACTGTTTTGTTCTGAACGAATGGCATAATGTAAGGGTCTAGTTTAGCATTACAATTGCATTGTAAATAGAACCACTCCCCATAACCTAAAAAAATTGACTTTTTTCAAACTGACAAATTATCTGAGGAAATGAAGGGCTTATGGATGGAAAGTACAACAAATTATTTGAGAAAATCTTTTTCTCTTTTTGAAGGAAATGAAAAAAATGAAAAAAAATGGTCAAAAACAGCCAAAAATTAAATATGGCCAAACAAAAATGTTCAAGGCCAAATGCTTTTCAAAAAGGGCAAATTTGACAAATTTGGCCATAGAATGGCCAAAATGGCAATGCTGACTAGCTGAAAATGTTTGAAGGAAATGAAAAAATGCCAAAAATGGCCAAAAATTAAATATGGCAAAATTTTTAAAAAAAAGTCCATATTTATCAAATTCGGCCTTTTTTTTAAAGATTTGGCCATGAACTTTTTGGTTTGGCCATATTTCATTTCTGGCCATTTTTATCATTTTTTTTTTATTTCCTTCCAAAATTTTGACATTTCAACACTGCTGTCAACCATTATTGATTCTTGACTAGCAGAATATGTTTGAAGGAAATAAAAAAAATGCCAAAAATGGCCAAAAATTAATTATGGCCAAATCAGATAGTTAATAGCCAAATTTTTTAAAAAAGGCCATATTTATCAAATATGGCAGTTTTTTTAAAAATTTGGCCATGAAATTTTTGGTTTGGCCATATTTCCTTTTTGGTCATTTTTGGCATTTTTTCCCACAAAAATTTTGACTTTTCAACAATGCTGTCAACCATTATTGATGCCTGACTAGCAGAAAATTTTCGGAGGAAATAAAAAATGGCCAAAAATTAAATATGGCCAAACCAAAGAGTTCATGGTCAAATTAAAAAAAAAAAAAGGCCATATTTATCAAACGTGGCCTTTTTTAAAAAAAATTGGCCATGAACTTTTTGGTTTGGCCATATTTAATTTTTGGCCATTTTTGGCATTTTTTTATGGACATATTTATCAAAGGCCATATTTATCAAAATTGGCCATAAAATGTCCAAAATCGCAACGCTGCTGACAACCATTATTAATTCCTGACTATTATTTTTTTGTCTCAACTAATCAGACAGACATACCACGTCATTTGAGTAAACATCGCTGACATTCTGATGTACACTTGTTTATTCACGGCTGTAGACAGACGGGCTGAGTGGTTGCGACTAACAGTAACTAAAAATAAAGAGATAAAGTAATTGCTAGTCAGGAATTAATAATGGTTGGTGGAAGGGCCCAATTAAAGCCACTCAATGCCCTAAGCACAGCCCCCCCAAATGGTGACGCTGCGTGCCCTCCCATTTCTTAACAGACAAGCTTTTCAAAAATGAAAAATTCCTGAAGATATGAAGATCATATTCATTCAAAACACATCAAAATACATAAGATTAGCATTCCAAGGGAAATTGTGAATAACCTCCACCTATATATGCTGTGTTGGAGGTGATCAATTAAAAAGTTGGGAAAAAGGGGTCATCAATGAATAAGTTACTTCTCTCACCTTTTGTTGGGCTGTGATCACCAAAAACGGTCTGAATTTTCAAAAAACAAGTGGGTACAAACTAGTGACCAATATAGCATAAACTTACATATTTAGGGGGTGGCTTTTCAAAAAAATTTTAAAAAGCATTTTTGCTACTCATTGAGGGGAGTGTGTGTGTGCAAAATTTCAAATTTCTACTATGAACAGTTAGGGCTGGGTGAAGTCCGGATACATAGATAGATACATATTCATATTCATTCAAAACACATCAAAATACATAAGACTAGCATTCCAAGGGAAATTATGAATCACTGCCACCAATATATGCTGTTTTCGGGAAAAAGGGGTGATCAATGAATAAATTACTTCCCTCGTCTTTTGTTGGGCTGTGATCACTAAAAAACGTCTCACTTTTCAAAATAAAAAGCAGGCACAAACTAGTGACCAATTTAGCATAAATTTACATTGCATATTGAATCCTCCTAAAAACCTATTTAGGGTGGGAATTTTCAAAAAATCAAAAAAAGTATTTTCCCTACTCACTGAGTGGAGTGTGTGTGTCAAATTTCAAGTTTCTACTATGACCGGTTAGGGCTGGGTGAAGTTAGGATACAAAGATAGATACATATTCATATTCATTAAAAACACATCAAAATACATAAGACTAGCATTCCAAGGGAAATTATGAATAACCTCCACCTATATATGCTGTGTAGGAGGTGATCAATTAAAAAGTTACTTCTCTCACCTTTTGTTGGGCTGTGATCACTAAAAGAAAATCTGAATTTTCAAAAAACAAGCATTCATAAACTAGTGACCAATTTAGCATAAACTTACATTGCATATTGAACCCCCTTAAAACCTATTTAGGGAGGGAATTTGCAAAAAACTACTCATTGAGGGGAGTGTGCGTGCACTATTTCAAGTTTCTACTATGAACGGTTAGGGCTGGATGAAGTCCGGATACATAGATAGATACATATTCATATTCATTCAAAACACATCAAAATACATAAGAATTGCATTCCAAGGGAAATTATGAATCACTGCCACCCATATGTGCTGTGTTGGGGGTGATCAATTAAACAGTGGGGAAAAAGTGGTGATCAATGAATAAGTTACTTCTCTCACCTTCTGTTGGGCTGTGATCACTAAAAAAGGTCCGAATTTTCAAAAAAAAAACAGCGGGTACAAACTAGTGACCAATTTAGCATATACTTACATTGCATATTGAACCCCCCCCCCCAAGAAAAAACCTATTTGGTGGGGGGGGGATTTTCAAAAAATAAAAAAAAACATTTTCCCTACTCATTGAGGGGAGTGTGCGTGCAACATTTCAAGTTTCTACTATGAACGGTTAGGGCTGGGCAAAGTCTGGATACATAGGTAGATACATATAAATGTCAGAACACATGAATAACCTAAACCCAACAATAAACCAGATGAAAATTCCCACGTATTGAATTTGCAGATGGTTGTTGAAATTTTGAAGTAATCCCAGTAGAATTTTTCTGCGATCTTTTATGTGTTGGGTTGAGATAATCCAGACACAAAAATGTTGCCTTGTTGTTTGCTGAGTTAGCGAGATGAATATGTAAAGTTCCAGTTCATGATTTTGGAGATGCGGTACCATGTTTTAATTCACATGTGAGTCTGCGAATATTCAACGATTGCTTCGTTGCTGTTTGCTGTACCGTGTCATCTTCCGAAAGATTATAAGCAATTTTTTATTTCGAATTGATTTGATGTGTTGTCTCGAAGAGTTGGAAAAATTATTTTTTTCTTTGTGTATTTTTGTTGAAATCCGTAATCGGGTCATCGTTGAATTTGTTTTTTTGAAGTGTTCAGACGTGTTGGAGAAACAATTTTTTTATTTTTCTTTGGTAATTATGAAAAATGTGATGTGATTACAAGTTTGTGTGTTCATTTTTGTCGGATGTCACCATTTTGTAGGATCTAAGGCCACTTAGTGAGAAAGGGTCCTACAATAATTAATATATTACCAGTATACATATTGTATAGCCATCTTGGGTAGGGAAAACTTTGAAAATTACCATCCTAAATAGGTTTTTAGAACGGGGTTTAATATGCAATGTTTATGCTAAATTGGTCACTAGTTTGTGCCCGCTTGTTTTCTGAAAATTCGGACGTTTTTTTAGTGATCACAGCACAACAAAAGGCGAGAGAAGTAACTTATTCATTCATCACCCCTTTTTCCAACTTTTTAATTGATCATCCCCAACAAAGCATATATGGGTGGTGGTGATTCATAATTTCCTTTGGAATGTTAGTTTCGTTTATTAACGCTTGAACACCTCGCCTTTCTCCCTTCATTACTGATGCATTATCGCCAGTGCAGTTAATCACTTTCATTTAGCTAGAATTAGCGGAACTAAATATTCAGATAAAGATTCAGATACCCGTGATTTTTGTCGTAGGAATTACCTGTTGACGGAGCTGGACTGAAATGCTGTATTATTGAAAACAGGGGATCAGGATTAGGTACGCAACATTTTGCTGAGGCGATGGAGAATGCTTAGTTGCCATGTAGGGAGTTTTATGGTGTTTAGCTACTGGACTATCGACCTTAGCAGTGGTGTTAAAGTTAGCCATTAGAGTTGATAGTCATGCGACCAGATTATCACTGTGAAGGAGAGACAAAAGCTAGTTGACAAACAGGTAGTTAAGCTGTAGAAGGAACGCATGCCAGAGGGGACATGCGGACAGACCAGCCGATGTAAAACGGAAAGTGTGCAAAGAACAACGGAGGGCCGCCGTATTTATCAGAAGAGCAGAAGGAAGTGACGTCAGCCAAAGCTAAAAGGCTTAACCCTTTATAGGGCCCCCTTAAAAATAGTTTAGGTATCAAAACAAGGTTTTTGTATGTTAAACTAGACCTAATTACAAGATATTTTCAGTTGCAAGTTTTCTGAAATGTGTTTGTTTATGGTGGCTAAAGCCCCTCTGATGTGCTCATATATGGTGCCTTGCCCAAAAAGTGAACAAAAATGGAAAAAAATTAAAAATTAAAGTAGAAAGTTAAATAAAAAATAGAATTAAAGAATAACATTCAATAAAATACACCCCTGTTTTTGGCCCACACAATAGCATTTTAAAATCCACCCGTATGTGTTATTTTTTTTGTCAATATCAATTTTTTGTATCTTAAAATGTTATTGTGCGGGCCAAAAACAGGCTAATTTAATGAGGGTGTGGTATGCCTCAAAATAGTTTCCGTCTTTGTTCAAGCACAAGTGTACTTTGCAAAGCTTGCAGACCACATTGGTGCGGTTTATGTTATCTTTGTGGCTACAAGATTTGCATGTGGCTGACGGGTCCTCATGTGATCATATATAGTTACTTGCAGCATAAAGGGTTAAGATAGTTTGGTATTTTCTTTATCTGAATATTTAGTTCCGCAGTCGCGTATTAATTCTAACTAAATGAAAGTGAGTTATTAAACCAGCATATCCAATTAAATTTTGAAAAGGAATCTTATTCTCATGAAAAGAACGTTCTATAGACTTATATAAGCTTTGTGATGTCATGGACTTCTAATGTAGTTTTACATTTATCATATGTCTTCTTTTTTATTTCCTACTTTCATTTTCGCTTTGAAAGGCTTTTCAGTTTTAGCATGTCTTTCAAGGTATTGGTCTCAACGCACAGAGAGAGTAGTGGGTGCAGACGTCAGTAGAAACACTATTTTGATACTGTGAAAGGGGTGATCGCTATTAATTTAACCGCGTTAAGCAAAACCCGTGTTAAACAAAACCACTTTCAAAAAGGTCACACACGCATACACATACGCTACATACACACATACACATACGCAACATACACACACATCCTAGAGAGATGTGTTTGGTCTACGTTATGCGTTCTATAATCTACCTAACTGAACTGAAAAGGGGTGGTCGCTATTAATTTAACCGCGTTAAGCAAAACTCGTGTTAAACAAAACCACGTTAATTAAGAGATAACTATATCTATCCATAATAAGTCTCAACCTAAAGTCCTTTTATGAATGAAAGCTAAGGGAGCATGTATTGCAACATTAATAATGATTTATTAAAACAAATAAAACAAATGATTGCATGTGCGTATGTGTATGTGTATACATGTCTTCTCCGGTGTTTCAGGATTCATTTAACAGAAGAATTCGAGACGGGGTCATATTGAATTAAATAAGGGTCAGACTCGCCAGTAACTTGTACACAGACGGAGGGGCGGACCCACCCAACTTTCTCCTTCCCTAGCAATCAGCAAATGGGAAAAGGTCGTCCCACTCCCTTTACCAAAAGGGGAGTGGCTTAACCTGATAAATATTGGGTCGCCCAGCCGTGAAATCAAATTGGAGAGATATCCCTGAATAGCACCACAGCCTTCTATTCTAACCACGGATGAGCCTTCTTTTTGGCTTCCACGTCTCACTCCTGCATCCCCCACACCGCATAAGAAAAGCAAATTCGTATTGTTGTCTTTTAACGTGATAACCCGGGGATCTTTCAATTGGTCTACATGAATTATATTTTTCTCATATAAACTATGTTTGTTGCTATTCGACTTCACGGAAATTCCACAATTTCCCTCTATTCCTCTATTTTCAATCACCACAAAGTGTCTCCAAAACGAAGAGATCTGTATAATACTTTGTAAATGTATGAATAAATTAGATCTGTGTGAGTACATCTTTTGTTTGCATTTTAAATCTGTTAATATCTGTCATTATAACAACCTTACAATCTGTATAATACTACACTGACACGACCATGTTTCTATCTTCATTAGTTTCTGAGTTATTAAGCTCCAGAAAAGCGGGAAATTTAAATAGACTTTCAAAACACATGTTATCAATAAGAGCGGCCTCGTCAACGACTCAGTCACGTTTAGCTACTGTATTTTACACCCGTATAAGCAAGGATTACCCGCTTCAGAAAAAACACTATAATTCCACAACTACTGAAAAACTGCCACACTTGTCGTAATGAATCTTTAAATAATGGGCTATCGATCGGTGAAAACTCCATGTTTCTATCTTCATTAGTTTCCGAGTTATTAAGCTTCAAAAGGCGTGACAAACAGGCCGGGTCGGGTCGTTTTCAAAATCTAAATGGAACTTCAAAAGACATGTTATCGAATGGTGAAAACTGCATGCTTCTATCTTTAATAGTTTCTAAGTTATTAAGCTTCAAAAAGCGTGACAAACAGGCCGGGTCGGGTCGTTTTCAAAATCTAAATGGAACCTCAAAACACATGTTATCGAATGGTGAAAACTGCATGCTTCTATCTTTAATAGTTTCTGAGATATGGGGCAGTTCTGTGACCAATACATTTGATAAGCGCAACATCGTCTACGGCTTAGTCACAATGAAAACATAGCTATTAATTTGTTTTGTTTCTTTTTTTATGCTGAACAAATTACTTCCTATACAATTAAAAAAAACAAACAAACTAGTTATTGAAGAAAATCTGAGTGAGTCTCCATAGCGGCGGCCATCTTAGACATGGCACCACGCATATAAAAGACGCGTTAATTAAATACAACAATCAATGGTAACAATTACAATTTATCCAGGCTCGATTATTAGCGACTCAACATATTTAACTGTAGCTAGCTATTCCATAAAGTACAGAATATGATACTCTTGTAAAGCAAATAAATGTCATGATACAGTATGCCACAATAATAGCCAAAACACCTGGTAGTCCAATGTTAATAGACCATATTAGCAATGAATTCCCGGAAGTCATTCCTTCCCTTCATTCAAAGTCCAACAGGATGACATTTGCTCCCCTACTAACAATGAGGTCGGCCACAATAATATTTTCTCACAAATCCTCAGACTAGCACGTGCATCGAATCACTGACTGAAAGTAATGGACCAATTCATGCGAGCGATGAATCACAAGTCAAGCGAGATTTGAATGTTACCTAAAAAGCAAATTAGGCGAAACTTGCAGCTAGCTTTGTGCTTGTTATTCATCTCTGCATAGAATTGATTAATTAAATAAGATGCTCAGATTGTACCAAGTTTTATGAAAGTTGTACCAAATGTATCAGTTTGCTTGGATAGTGTAATGGTTAGCAAGTCTGTCTTACATGCTGAAGGTCCCGGATTTGATTCCCAAAATGAGTGAAGAGTGTGTAAAACTCTTCATTAGGGCAAATTTCCCTGTGCACTCAGCAGCTAATTGAGTAAACTCTAAGCTGTGTGATTAGGGTGGAGGAGTCCCGGGTTCGATTCCCGGTATGAGCGGAAAGTGTGGAAAATTCTTCATTAGGATAAATTTCCCTCTGCGCTCAACAGCTAATTGAGTACACTCTAAGATGTGTGATTAGGGTGGAGCTATCTCTTTGATGGACTTGCATCCTGCCAAAGGGGGTGTTCATAAAAACTTGTAGGAATAAAGTCCTGGTCTCTGTTATGATATGCTACCACGAGAAGGTCATTTCCAGGTCAAACACCTGTGCGGAAGTGAAAGTGACCCGGTCACCTTAGCATATGCGTAGGTGTCCAAATAGGATGTGGAAACCGGAAACGACACAAGTGCGGGCGTTCGAAAACCCATAAAGCTCAGATCCTAGACGAGGAAGCTCAGAAGAAAATAAGACAGAAAAGCTCCGAACTCAGGACCCAAGCAGAGTTAGACATCAGCAGAGCCGGAAGGCACGAGACCGCTGACGGTTCTCCTTATCTCTCTCCCACTCTTCATTCTCCGGTCGACGAAATGTATAGTATGAAATAAAAATATTCTTTTCGAGTCATCCGTCCAAGTTCACGATTTTCCTCCCGAGGACGAAACCACTATACAACATCTCGATCAGACTTGAAATTTGCAAGCATCACTAAGCTGATGCATGCAACGGAAACTGGGGCTTCATTACCGGATGTTTATACTTCAATGGGAGTTGTCTCTTAAGAGACAGAACGCTTTACCTTT
>VCCN01003206.1:1963976-1976229 GCA_006491835.1 Architeuthis dux
GGTTTCTATTGAGTGACTAACCAGACCTGTTATATTATTATTCTAATTCAATATTTCCTGAGTCTCCAAGATAACGCAATCTGCAAGTACAATAAAAAGAAATGTGATAAGAGTAATGAACTTTAGTAAGACCAATTTGCACCAATTTGTTTTTATTGTAGGCTTATCTGAAAATAATAAAATAGTGACTCTACACTGCCGTCCAATGATAGATGCAGGTAGGTCTATAAAATGTGAAACTGAGCAAAAGATATATATTTATATATATTTAGAATTTTGATATGTTATCAAGCACACCTGATACTACAAAAAAAACTTTGGAAAAACTTGTCTAGAATGAATAATGAAGGAGTAATGGGCATTTTAAGGATTCGGCGGCCATCTTGGAAGCCATCTTGAAAATTACACCTTCCCAGTTGTCAGACTGTGGTAGACCTTTAGTATGTTATTGAGCACACCTGATACTACAAAAGAAACATTGAGAAACCTTGTGTAGCAATTTGAGGCGGGGTTCAAACCATAAATGCACTTGGCTAAATGGGTATTTTAAGGATTTGGTGGGCACCTTGGCTGCCATCTTGAAGATTACTCCTTTCCGGTGGTCAGACTGTGGTAGACTTTTAGTATGTTATTGAGCACACCTCATACTACAAAAAACCGTTGCGGTCGGCGTGGTGCCAATATCTCCTGAACCTGTCTAAATTGTCACACCATCTTATATTCTATCAGCCACAATTTCTCATATGATCTCTGGAGATCCATATTGTAAGTCGTGATGTCCAGCGGTTATCTGACATTCTTGCAACATGAACAGCCCATTGCCATTTGGGTTTTCTAATGGATTCTATGATATCTCTGTTTTTGTCTCTAATATACTGTACAGTCTTGTGATGCCTCCATGTGATGCCAAGCATATCATTGGAATTTGGAATTTTCAAATCAGGTAAGCCTTTAGTGAAACACACAACAATGATATGTGTTTTGACAAAAAACAATACACGGTACAATAAAACAATTATTGATTTTCTTTATCACGTGGTAACAAAACAGAAGATTGAATCCCCTTCCATTTTGTTCACATTTTCTTCTTGTTCATCCTTATAGAAAAGGCAACAAAAGATGTCCTCACAGACTCATTTATTCATTCTTATTTACATCGACGGCACTTGACGACACATTCTTCTCGTTTGTCCTTATAGAACATCTGTATGTGTATGTGTGTGTGTGTGTGTGCGCAGGTCCCCAGGGCGTAATTTTTACTGATCTTCACCAAATTCAGAGAGGACGTATTTTTAATGTATCTCGGGGTACATTTTTTGTTTTATGAACCCCCCCCCCCGCAAAAAAAAGTTTTTAGTGAGTGTTTTAATTTACTTTAATCCACTCAGATGGTGTAATGTTTAGCTCGTCTGCCTCACACGCTGAAGGTCCTGGGTTCGATTCCCGGTATGTGCAAAGAATGTGGACAAATTTCCCCGTGCACTCAGCAGCTAATTGAGTACACTCTTATCTGTATGATTAGGATGGGGATATCCTTTCTGTGGACTTGCATCCTGCCAGGGAGGTGGTCATAAAAACTTGTAGGAATAAAGTCCTGGTCTCGACCAGACTTGAATCTTGCACGGATCACTAAGCTGACGCATGCAAAGAAAACCTGGACTTTGTCACCGGGCTCCATACGCCATTGGGAGATGGGACACTTTACTTCTTTTTAATTTACTTCTATAAAATTCTAATCTTGTTTCTACAAGATTAGAATTTGAAGAAAGGACGTAAAATATTCAATTTCATTGAAATTCATTGAGAACTTTTGGAGATAGTGTGTCGACAGACGGACGGACACAAGTGAATACATATAGCTCTCTAAACTTTGTTGGCAAATGAGGAACAACATTGATTTTCTATAAAATTCTAATCTTATAGAATGAAGAAGGGGAAAGGAAGCTGTGGAGAACCATGATCGCCCACGTCCTGAAGGGACATGGCATATAAAGAAGAAGAATGGAGAAAGGATATACAATACTCTGACTTGAAACTTGCAAAGATCACTAAGTTGACGCATGCAACAGAAACCGGGTCTTCGTCACCGGGCTCAATACTCCATTGGGGATTGTCTCTTAAGAGACGGGACACTTTATCTTACCTTACTTCTTAATAGCATTAGAAAGCATTTTTGCAGTTCAATAATAACGAATAGCAGCCTGGGGAGTTAACAGACAAAAAGTGGAATGGATGTGGGGATTGATGAAATAGAGGAACAGGAAGCGAATCAAATGTCGAATCCGGACCCCAAAATTGATTCAAGTCAAAAGCACAAATTTTCAGATTACACCGCAGTCAAAATTGCAAGAATATAAAAGTCCTGGTCTCGACCAGACTTGAAACTTGTAAAGATCACTAAGCTGACGCATGCAACAGAAACCGGGTCTTCGTCACCGGGCTCCATATTCCATTGGGATTTGTCACTTAAGGGACGGTTACTTTACTTAATTTATATTATGCTATCATAATCTTCCATAATTTGTGTCTGACAGCGTTCACCTTTGGTTTAGTGCAGTATCATAATATATGTAGTTTATTTTATTCAGGGCATTATCATAATGTATATGTTTATGGATGCAAAAGTATCAAAATGACCTAGCTAGTAAACGTCCGATGAGGGGATCAGTTGGCAGTACAACGGATGGTACCCGTGTGGTCCTGTACCCCACGTTGTGTGTTTACGACTAATGAAATCGTTTCTTCGTTTTTATCCTGTGACCGATGTAAACCTACGCTGACGAATACCAGTAAAAAATCTATCTTCATCGAGTTAATAGTCAAACGACATATTCAACCGAAGAATTTGATACAAAATCCATTTCCAAAACATATTACTAGTCTTATTATCTCATCCAATATATATATTTATTGTTATCCTTGCTTAACTGGGGCCAGTATTGCCAACTCCAAAAATATTTTCGCTCTAGTTTGACTGCCAAAAATCGCTAATTTTTAAAAAAATAGCCAAAAATGGCCCCAAACCACCAGAAAGACGCTAAAGAATGGTAAAAAAAATAGCCAGAAAATGGCCAATTTAACACTTTTTGCACTGCCAAAACAAGAAACGCGGTAAATCGGCAACACTGACTGGGGCTTTCAAAACGGTTAGCTATAAAATGGCTAACTTCTATTTAACTTTAGCAATATGGCAACTTTCATGATTTAAATAAATAAATCCTTTTTTGTGACCACAGCAAGAGAAGTAATTTATTCATTGATCTCCTCTTCTACAAAAAAATTGCCACTTCACGCTTGGGTTCACAACTGAAGAATTATGTATCTACTTGATTATATTTTATTCTGGTTCAATATTTAGTCACTCTCCAAGATAACAGTCTCTGTAAGTACAATAAAAAAAAAACTTTCAGTCTGACCAATTTACGGCAAAGATTGTTTTTATTGCATGTTTATCTGAGAAGTCACAAAATAGAGACATTACAAAGATTAATATTTTTCTGTCAGAGTAACCATACTCATATCTGGGAGGAGGAGTGGATTCATGCTTGTAATGTTTATATGTATTTAAATCAATAAGTAATGTATGTATATGTTAAATCAATAAACATACAGAAGCAAGTTCCCAGCAGCCCCCATTCCGTTTCCGGTCCCAGAAAACGCGGACCGGAAGTGGGAACGGGGAAGGCTCAGTTCTTCCCAGGCGAACAGCCCTGTCACACGTGTTATCTTATTCCGTCTTCTTTTCTTAACACGCTTAAACACGGTTACGAATCAAACACATTCTAATCTCACACTGTTGGAACAGAAAGACTAACAAAGCGAACAGAGACACTAAACACAACCAGAACGTTACAATGCTTTTCTGAATGGAATTAATGTGAAGTGAATGTAAGCAGCCTTAGCCAAAAATCGAACTCAGTTCACAGATTTCGTTTTCTGTACCGGTAACCGTTACGTCACCCTGCACCTCCATATGTCATGCTGAGATAATGAAAAATCAGTAATTGTTCTATGTTGGTACCTGTACCATACTAAGATACAAAAATATAACAATTACTAATTTGTGAAGCACGTGGTAACAAAACTTGAGTTTGAATCCCTTTTCCATTTTGTCCAGATTTAAAAGGCAACAAAAGACGTACTCACAGACACATTTATTTATTCTTATTTACATCGACGACACTTGACGACACATTCTTCTCGTTTGTCCTTATAGCAAATTTATTTGTGTGTGTGTGTGGGGGGGGGGTATGTGGGTGTGTGTATACGCAGGGCCACATGCAGGCCCGTCGCCAGGGTACAGCGAGTAGGGGGGCATCCATTAAGTCTGGGGGCCATGAATAGAAGTGCTCAGTGTTGCTAAAATAGCGCTAAATTCTTAAAAATAACCAAAAAACGCCACAAAAAGATACTAAAAAAGGTAAAAATGCTTAAGCAACCATTTTTTTGGCGACAGGACGCTTATTTTTAATATATCCCGATGTTCTTTTTTGTTTTTAAAAAGATTCCCCCTAAAATGATTTTTTAGTTGCAGATTCAATTTAAAATATAAGTTTATGCTAAATTGGTCCCTTTTTTGTTTCTGGCAACGTTCATACATGTTTTTCGAAAATTTGGACTTTTTCAGTGATCACCGTCCAATAAAAAGCGAACGAAGTAACTTATTCATTGATTACCTTTTTTCTAATTTTTTAATTGAACACCCCCAACATGCTGCCAAAAGACGTTGGTCAGGTGACGGTTTCTATTGAGTGACTAACCAGACCTGTTTTGAATTCTCTTCATAAATCCATTCTTCATTGCAAGTGACTCGTCCAAAATGATCTTTTTAATGATCGTCGCCCAATAATTGATCACCCCCAACACAGCATGCTGCCAAACGACTTTGGTCATGAGACGGTTTCTATTGAGTGACTAACCAGACCTGTTTTCCCTGTTATTGACAATGTTCTCGCAAGCGCTTAATGAGTGAAAAACTCACATGTTTATGTTGACGCTGCCAAAACATCAACGTTTGAAAACTTTTTACTCCCAGTGATATGAGAAAAGGCGAAACAAGAAACATTTTCATTGATCACCCCTTTTACAAAAAAAGAAAATTGGTCGGTTACGCTACTGGTCATTTGCCAGTCTACTTGATTATATATGGGTTTTTTTAAATTCAATATTTCCCGAGTCTCTGAGATAACAAACTCTGTGGCTACAATAAAAAACTTTTGAAAACGGTAATAAATCTAGCCAGACCAATGGTTGTTTTTATTGAAGGCTTGTCTGAAATGTCCTAAAATAGAGACACTAAAAAGATTCATATTTTTTTGTCAGGGTAACCTTACCTATAGCTGGGGCTAGAAGTGGACCATGACTTTCTCAAGGGCATCAGTGCGAAGTGAACGTAAAGCAACCTTGCCAAACTCAGTTCATTGATTCCATGTTTCATGCCGGTAACCATTACGCTATCCCCAGGGCCAGGTTAAAGCCATTTGATCCCTTAAGCACAGCCCCCAAATGGTGTCCCTACAATGCACCGCCCCCCCCCCATGATCCTACATTTAGGGTACCACAATGTTCCTTAGGATGTCCTCTTTCAGAACAAAAGACGTTCCCAAGAAAGAAGTTAAGAGAACTACCTCATTTGCATAAAACAAAATGGCCGCCAGCACACACCAAAAGAAACAGAATTTCATATCTCGTCTCCCAGTTGACATATCTGTGTCCTAAAATAGAAACACTAAAAAGATTCATATTTTTATCTTACCTATAGCTGGGGCGAGAAGTGGATCCATGCCTTTCTCAAGGGCATCAGTGCGAAGTGAATATAAGCAACCATTATGCTATCCCCAGGGCCGTGTTAAAGCAACTTGATGCCCTAAGCACAACCCCTAAAATGGTGACCCTCCCTGGTACTGCCATTGCTTAACTGACAGCATTTTCAAATGTTAGTCCGGGGGCCAGCAGCGCCTACCAAAAAAAAGAATTTCATATATCGTCTCCTAGGCAGGGGGACAGCAGGGCCTACCATGACCCCCCGCGCATAATCCTACATTTAGGGTACCAAACTGTTCCTTAGGATGTCCTCTTTCAGAAAAAAGATGTTCCCAAGAAAATAGTTTGGGAAGAACTACCTCATTTGCATAAAACAAAATGTCCGCCAGCACACACCAAAGTTGACATATCTGAGTACTTTAAAAGGCTAAATCATAGTTTTCAGACATGAGGAATTCAGAAATACACTTTATTTTACCATAGAATAATTAATTCCTAGGTATTTCCGGATTTTAGAAGGAAATTTCAAATATACTTTAAAGGTAAAATTGTGGATTTAATTCATGAAGGAGATATATCATCATCATCAGCCACTGCTGGACAAAGGCGTTTCCCATCTCCTTCCATGACGACCTATCTTGTGCTAACCTCTGCCAAGTCTTACCGGCAAACTTTTCTATCTCGTCCTTCCATCTTGTATCTGGTCATTCCCTACTTCATGTACTGTCCCATGGGCACCAATCGGTTAGTCTTTTCCCCCCATCCATTGGCATCACTTCTTGCTAGGTGGCCAGCCCATCTCCATTTGTATTGCTTAATTAGTTGTATAATATCCTTCACTCTATATTGTTAGAAAGAGAATTTTATCAGCTTTCTAGCGGTGTATGTTCACAATTTGTATCTTTTCGGATTAAAAAGGCACAGTTCAAAACGTGAAGCTAAGTATTCAGCATTTTAGGATGAAAACTTCAAGTACACAGTCCAAAGTCTATGGATCATAGAAAAAAGATACAAATTGGGAACATACACCATCGGATATGCACGACTATGGCACACAATTACTGACTTACTTTGTTAAACTTAGAGGGCGGATCAATTTACAATGTAAATTTATTCTAAATGTGTCTCTTATTTAGTGTCCGGCAGCATTCACGCTTTTTTTTTAAAAATTCAGATGTTTTTAGTGATCACCGCCTAGCAAAAGGCGAGAGAAGTAACTTTTTCATTGATTGTCGCTTCGCGCTTGGGTACACAACTGTTGAGTTGCGGGTCTACTTGATTATATTTTTTATTCTAATTCAATAATCCCTGAGCCTCCAAGAAAAACAGGTCTGGTTAATCACTCAATAGAAACTGTCACTCGACCAACATCTTTTGACAGCATTCCATGTTAGGGATGATTAATTGAAAAAATGGTTGACGGATGAATACATTACTATTCCCGGCATTTGTTGGGTAGAGATTATAATGTCGTCTGTTATTTGTGCCTTTTGTTTGTTTTGCTGTTCTTTCTGTTTAGCTGTACTTAGTTCGAATGCGTTTGGTTCATAACTGTATTTAGCATGTTAAGAAAAGAAGCTGAGAGACGAAAACAGACACGTGTTGACAGGGCGATTTGCCCGTGAAGAAGTGAAAGCCTTCCCAGCTCCCACTTCCGGGCTCCCGTTTTCGTGACCGGAAACGAGTCTCGTAAAACAGGGGCTGTTGCGTAAACTCTCGGCGTGTTTATTCATATTAAAAACGTAGATTAATACATATAGAGAGATTAATACATAAACATTACAGTGATGACTAAAAAAGTCTGAATTTTCAAAAAAACAAGTGTGAATGCTGCCGGACACAAACTAAGGGACCAATTTAGCATAAGTTTATATGACTTAGCTTGTATTGTTGCTTCGCGCTTTGGTATGCAATTGCTCAGTTGCACATCTACTTGATTATATTAATCACCGCTACCCACAACACTGGTTTATTGCTGGGTTTAGGTTATTCATGTGTTCTAACATTTATATGTATCTATGTATACGGACTTTGCTCAGCCCTAACCGTTCATAGTAGAAACTTGAAATTTTGCACATACACTACCCTCAATGAGTAGGAAAATGTTTTTTGTTATTTTTTTAAATGTCCCCCTAAATAGTTTTTTTGGGGGGCGGGGAGGGGGGGTCAATTTTATCTATCCATCCATCTGGACTTCGCCCAACCTTAAGCATTCATAGTAGAAACTTGAAATTCTGCGCACACACTCCACTTAATGAGTAGGGGGAAAGTGTTTGTTCGTTTTTTGAAAATTCCCACCCATAATAGGTTTTGAGAGGGGGGTTCAATATGCAATGTAAGTTTATACTAAATTGCTCACTAGTTTGTACCCGCTTGTTTTTTTTAATATTCAGACCTTTTTTTAGTGATCACAGCCCAACAAAAGGCGAGAGAAATAACTTATTCAATGATCAACACTTTTTCCAACATTTCAATTGATCACCCCCAACACAGCATACATGGGTGTCGGTGATTCATAATTTCCCTTGGAATGCTAGTTCATTTATTCTAATTCCATAATTTCCCGCGTCTCCAAGATAACAGACCAATTTACGGCAAAGATTGTTTTTATTGTAAGGCTTATCTGAAATGTCGTAAAATGGTGACACCACGAATATTAATAACCAAATCGAGTTTGTTTGAATTGACAGAATTTATACTGCAACGATTTCTGTCATAAAATTTCCTTTTTTTTCACGCAAAATAATTCCGATAAAAACCTGTTAGAATTTATGGCAATATAAAATTATCCAACAACTTTTTTGTTCATTGCAAACTATGACACATTTACAATAAAGGGGTTATTACACTGATGACAGGGGCGTTACCTAATGATTGGGTGGGCGTGCAGACGTTTAATTTTCGGATCAAGTGGGCGAGCAGGCCAAATAAGGTAAGAAATCCTTGTTGCCAAGTACGGTTTGTTATTTATAGCTAAAATGGCTAAGGTTAACGAAACATGGAAATTAACAACACGAGCTAAAAATCAACTTAGATTAGCACAGAGATCCATGGGAAAAAGCAATGCTAGGGATAACTCTAAGAGATAGAAAAAGATCAACATGGATAAGAGGGAAGACTAGAGTGAAAGGTATACAAATAATTATGCAGCAAAAATGGAGATGGGCTGGTCACCTAGCGAGAAGAAATGACAATAGAGGACGAATGCGAAATTAATGTTCAACGATAAAGTCCCCAAAAAGACCATAAAGATAGAAGGAGAAACCTTAGAAGAGGTTGATGAATACATCTACCTAGGACAGGTAATACACTTAGAGAAAGACCACGACAGCAAAATAAAATTATGCATAACGATAGCTCGGAAAGCATTCGGTATGAATAGAGACATTTTGAAGACGTTGCTAATGTGCTTAAAGTGTAAAGTATACAATGGTTGCGTAATACCAGCCATGACCTATGGATGCGAAACATGGAAATTAACAAAACGAGCTGAAAACCAACCCAGAATAGCACAGAGAGCCATGGAAAGAGCAATGCTAGGAATAACTCTAAGAGATAGAAAAACATCAACATGGATCAGAGAGAAGACCAGAGTGAAAATTATTATACAAATAATTAAGCAGCAAAAATGGAGATGGGCTGGTCACCTAGCAAGAAGAGATGACAATAGATGGAGGAAAAGACTAACAGATTGATACCCATGGGACAGTAAACGCAGTAGGAAAAGACCATGTTAAGTAAGTATCATGAGTTATTCCCCGTAGGCAGAAGAGTTCTTATCCACTTCCTCTAAGGGGCGCTGTTTTACGTTCTGGTCAACGAGCAGTGATATTGCATTATGTTATTAGTAGATGAAGGGAGCTCGAGAAGCCACGTGTGTGTATCGTGACTACGGTCATTATTTGAATAAAGGACCTGTAAGTACGTAATCTTTTGTTGCGTTTTTACTCTTTAATATCTGTCATTAAACCAAGCTTACAGACCAGACACAAAATGGAGGGACGGGATAGAAAGGTTTGCAGGTAAGACCTGGCAGACGTTAGTACAAGATAGGTCGTCATGGAAGGAGATGTATAAGGCCTTTGTCCAGCAGTGGACCTATAACGGCTGATAATGATAATGACATATAAATATACTCATTTAGAGCTTATTTATCAAATCAAATAACTCTATACTAAAACTCAAGAACAAATTATTAATAAAAATTGTACATTTACTTTTATTAAACTTACCAAATTTAATCGTCTAGCGTAGATCTTTTATCGGCTAAATTGGAAAAATAATGTTAAGTAAGTATCTTCAGTTATTCCCCTTAGGGAGGAGAGCGCTTATCGACTTCCAGTAAGGGGGCACTGTTTTCGTTCTGGTGGGCAAGCCGCCATATTGGTTTAAGGAGTGGAGATACGTGCACGTGCCGATGAGTGCCGGCATTGTAAATATGTATGAATAAATTGGATATGTGTGAGTACGTCTTTTGTTGCATTTTAAATCTGTTAATACCTGTCATTATAACAACCTTACAAGCCAGATTTAGCCGAAGAATGGCTAATTTGGCAACCCTGGTAAAGGCAGTGTTGCTAAGTATGGTTAGTTATTTTTGGCTAAAACTGTCTCCAAAAATTGCTAAAGTTGGCTAGACTTTTCCATTTCCAGCTAACTGTATAGCTAAATATGTTAAACTCATTTAAAGCCCACTTATCAAATAAAATAACCCTATACTAAGATTCCAGAACAAATTATTAATAAAAATTGAATATTTACTTTTATTAAACTTACCAGATTTTATTGGTGTAGGTGTAGATTTTGTATGGGCTAAATTGTGAAAAAATCATTTATTTAATGTATTTTTTGTCTCCCGCTGTCAAGTGATTTAATCATTAAAGATTGAATATCATCTTAAAATGTAGATCTAGGTCATTGTTGCTCAAATATGACGGAATAGGACTTATCTGGCGTTATTTGAATTGGCTAATTTGGTATTCCTGGTATCGGCTAAATTGGAAAAATCAGCCAGATCTAGCCGAAAAATTGTTAATTGTGCAACCCCGGTAAAGGCAGTGTTGCTAAGTATGGTTAGTTATTTGTAGCTCAAACTGTCTCCAAAAATGGCTAAAATTGGCTAGATTTGTCCATTTCCAGCTAACCATATTATACTCATTTAAAACACTTTTATCAAAAAAATAACACTATACTAACACTTCAGAACAAATAATAAATAAAAATGTTATCGGCTATCAAATGTTTTATTTTAGTTAAATTGGGAAAAGAAAGCCAGATCTAGCCCCAAAAATGGCTAATTCGGCAACCCTGGTAAAGGCAGCGTTGCTAAGTATGGTTTGTTATTTGTGGCTTAAATTGTCTCCAAAAATGGCTAAAATTGGCTGTATTTTTCTTTTTCCAGCTAACTTTGTAGCTAAATATGTTAAACACATGTAAAACCCTTTTATAAAAAAAATAACACTATACTAAAACTTCAGAACAAATAATAAATAAAAATTGAACATTTACTTTTATTAAACTTACCTGATTTTATCGGCTATCACATTTCTTATTTTAGTTAAATTGGGGGGGGGAGATATAGCCGGAAAATGACTAATTTGGCAACCCAGAAGAAATTTTCTGATGCACCCCCCATTCATTACGCCCCTGTGAAGAGGATATTAATAACACTGCTGATTATCTGGGGAGGGGAAATTCTTCCTGTTACTAACGATGTTCTCATTAGCACTAAATGAGTTTTTCACTCATTAAGACCTAACGAGAATTAAAGGTTCTTTTTGTCAATCTCCTTTGTTTTTCAACCGTAACAAGAACAACAAGAACATGAAAAATTCGCAACTAACTTATGGGAGTAAACTCTTTAAACCAAACCGATATAAAAAAAATTAACATTTCCCTACCGTTATTTGAAATCTATACATATATATTTACATATATATTAAGAAAAAATTAAGATTGTTGTATATTTAGGCGGTCGTGGGCGGAGGTCACAGATTTGACCCCCACAGGTGTTGAAACGGAAACGGACACACCGGGTGTTCAGGGGACATAAGCAGGATATTGCCTGCAGGTCGTGGCTGGGAAACAAACGTGGACGTTCGCACCCCGTAAAGGAAGAGAGAGACACGGGAAGCCCTCAGAGAGACAAGCAGAGAGATACACACCACCCATGCCTGGGAAAGCACGGGGCCAGTTCCCCTGTTGGGAACAGTTTGTCGGCTCTCATTATCTCTCTCACCCACTCTTCATTCTCCGCCACGACACAATGTATCTTACTTAAGTTTCGAGTCTTCTTTTTTCTCCGGGTACAGGATTCTCCTCCCGCGGACAAAGAGGGCTATACAATAAGATGAACAGTAACACCAATGTTTCATAATACATTGAAGCATGAAACATTAGTCTTACTGGACATGTTACCTCTACTTGTAATTATTAGGTATTAAGAATGAAATATTTTCAACAACATATATTTGCTCCCTTATATGTGTTT
>VCCN01003206.1:2057180-2076632 GCA_006491835.1 Architeuthis dux
TCTGAAGAACCACTTGAATATTAATGACCCTTCTCAAAACTAGAGACCCTTCTCAAAACTATATTAAAAAGTGGTAGGTGTATACTTATTTATTGGTGATACTGTAGCTAAATTTGTAAAGTTGAAAACTATACACTATTATCATTGGCTGATCATTGTATGTATATAGTACATATAGCAATATAACAAAATGACCCTGAAATTTACCATATTAGAAAAGATTTCTCATGGTGCAGAGTGGCTTATAGCGTCTAACCCCCCCCCCCCCCACTCGCACCTCAGCCTCACAGACCTTAGCATATCCCTAGTTCTTAAAACCCATTTCCATCATTGGGCGTAATGGTTACTGGTATGGAAAACGGAATTAACAGCTGATGATTATTGCACTGATTTTACACTAATGTCCTTGGGAAAGCCATGAATCCAAAGCTATGGGCAAATAACAGAGCAGTTGGAGCCCTTTACCCCTGTAAGGCAGTCCATCTAAAATTGCTGAATCCTCCCAAAAATTTGATCAATTATTCCTTGGCCCATGGCCCACCCTTCCACAAAACATCAACTAGCCTTTTAACCCTGTAAGGTAGTTCATCTAAGAGAAGATTACACTGTCAAAAGAAATAACAGCTTAACAGTTGCTATAGCTGGTCCCCAATTATTGATATGTTTTGAGTTGTTTTCTTGGTTGGTTCATTTTCCAGGATACCTGGGTATATTCCACCAGGGTGTTCCAATTGTTGATTCTTTGAGAGAATAATAATCTCTTTCACTATTTTCTCTCCAAATTTGTGTTGGTCATGCATGATTGAGGAGATGCATAGTGGCGTAACAAATACATGTATGGAAAACAGAATCAATGGATCAAGTTCAAGTTTTAGCTGAGGCTTATTGCATTCTTTGCTCTAATACCCTCGGGAAAAGTATGAATCCACTTCTCCCCCAGTTGTAACATTCTTGTTGTGTTTAGAGCATTTGTTCGATTTGTTGTTCTTTCTGTTTTAGCTGTGTGAGATTAGAAAGTGCTTGATTCATAACCGTGTTTAAGCGTGTTAAGAAAAGAAGACGGAACAATAGACACGTGTTGATCAGGGCTATTGCCTGTGTAGAACTGAGCCTTCCCTGTTCCCACTTCCGATGGGTAAATAACTGATTGCTGGATCCGCCCCAAAATTTAATCAATTATCTCTTGGCCCATTGCCCACCCTTCCACAAAATATAATTGAAATTCATTGAGAAATGTTGGAGATATTGTGTAGACATCCAAACAACCAAACTGGTAACAATGTTTATATAATGTCTCCATCAGTGTTTCAAGTGATTCTTGTTGGCTGACTATCTATGTATGTATATAGAGTATCACCCATAAATAAGTACATTCCCTTGGCCCATGGCACACCCTTCGACAAAATATCATTGAAATTCATTGATAACTTTTGGTGATATTGTATGGACAAACAAACAAACAAACTGACAAAAAGAAAGATATTGAACTATTAACAATCTTTATATTGTGTCTCCATCAGTGTTCCCTCTAAGCTGCACAAATAGAAAACGTAATCAAAAACCAACCAAGAAAACAACTCCAAATAAAAACAAACTAGCAAAGAAATCCTTTTAATATTCTGGAAAATGATGACTAAACAAAAGTGCAGAGACAAGCTATAAGCACAAATATCATTTACTTGCTATGATTTCAGGTGACTTATTTACTGACTTGATGTTTCTGCTGAGTAAACAGCAAATGTCCCACTTATATGGTGTCCATATATTATTGATAGTTCTTTGTGAAAAGAAGTTCTTTCTTGTGTTCTTTCTGCAGTGCCTTTTGGTATATTTTGCTGTTGTTTCTTCTATTCATGAATAAAAGAAGAGCAATAAAATCAAGAAAGATATCAAACTAGCTCAACAGGACCAAATTCTCTGACAAAAAAAGTTGCAGGAAGCCATCATTAAATTTGATACTCTTATTGCCCCAGAGATCGGACAATGTTCTCTGGGAAAGTGGAACAAGACATCTGCTGCTTCCAGAAAGTTCACTTACTCAGCAGAAACATCAAGGGTTGTTGAATAAAAGAAGAATAAGACTAGAAAGCACCCAGAGAGCACATACATCCGCCAGTGCCATTGTCACTAAAAACTGAACAAATCAGATTATAGATCCCAGACTATGCTGTGACAAATGCTTGTAATGATTATTAATCAGAGACATCCCTTTGAAGTCGATTCATTTTAGAACTTGATTATTTCCCTTAGACTCAGTAATTTTGTCAGATTGGATTAGACAGATGTGTATGTCGTTGACCGCGGTCATTGTAAATATGTGTGATTAAAGAATCTGTGTGAGTACGTCTTCTGTTTGCATTTTTAATCTGTTAATATCTGTCATTATACCAACCGTCCATAATAAGGTTACCAATCCCAAACTATGTCATGACAAAAGCTGTTAATAATTATTCTAAGCTGCACAAACAGAAGACGTAATCTAAGAACCAACCAAGAAATCAACTCTAAATAAAAACAAACTAGCAAAGAAACCCTCTTAATATTCTGGAACATAATAACTAAAGAAAGGTGCAGAGATGAACTATGAGCACAAATACGTGTATCATTTACCTGCTGTAATTCTGTGTGACTTTATGTGATTTATTCAAGGATTATTGATGTTTCTGCCGAGTAAGTGAATTTTATGTGAGCAGCAAATATCTTCATTCACTTACCCAGAGAAAAGTATGAACTATTGCAGAAATAAGAGAATCAAATTTAATGATTCCTTCCTGCAGCGTTTTATGTGGAAGAATTTGGTTTTGTTGAGGTAATTTGATCTGATATTCTCAAATGGATAACATTTATTGATGATTCAATATACAGATTGATTCAAATATTCCATTGTTTTAAGTCGAATTATTTCATTGTTTGCAATCTGTGATTTCATTGAAGAGACCCAAATTTTTATTCAGAACTGCTCAAATTGATTTAGAACTGCATTAGCAGGGGGTCTACTGCACGTTAAAATAAACTCTGCCCTGGTAGACTATGACCCAAATATCCTGGAAATAAGAAAAAGCTGAAAGATTGTCCTAGCTTGCAATGTTAACAAAATTGAAAAAGAAATTGCTGAATCCACCCACAAGTTATCCGTTGGCCTATGGCACACCCTTCCACAAAATATAATTGAAATTCATTGAGAAATATTGGAGTTATTGTGTGGACAAACAAACAACCAAACTAATAATAATCTTTATATTATGTCTCCATCAGTGTTCCCTCTAAGCTGCACATATAGAAAACATCATCTAAGAAACAACCAAGAAAACAACTCCAAATAAAAACAAACTAGCAAAGTAACTCTTTTAATATTCTGGAAAATAATAACTAAACAAAAGTGCAGGGACGAGGTATGATCACAAATATGTCCGCCATTTACTTATTATAATTTCATGTGACTTCATGTGATTTATTTACCAACTTGGTGTTTCTGCTGAGTAAGTGAATTTTATGGAAGCAGCAAATGTCTTGTTCTGTTTACCCAGAGAAAGTAGGAAATGTGTCCATATAACCCAGGGTTATGATCTACTAGTGTGTTTCAATTCTTGATAGTTTTTGTGAGGAGAAGTTCTTTTTTGTGTTCTTTCTGCTGTGCATTTTGCTGTTGTTTCTTCTGTTCACGAATACAAGACGAACAATAAAAACAAGAAAGTTATCAAATTAGCTCAACAGAACCAAATTCTTCCACAGAAAAGTTGCAAGAAGGAATTAAATTTGATACTCTTATTGTGGCAGAGATCGGACAATATTTCATACTTTCTCTGGATAAGTTGGACAAGACTGCTTCAGCAGAAAACATCAATAGTCTTGGTCATTGTAAATATGTATGAATAAAGGATCTGTGTGAGTACATCTTCTGTTTGCATTTTTAATCTGTTAATATCTGTCATTATACCAACCGTACATGAACAATAAGGCAACAAATCCCAGACTATGCTTTGATAAAAGCTTGTACTAATTATTCATCAGGGACATCCCTTTAAACCTTGATTCATTTCAACACTTGATTATTTCATTTAGACTCAGTAATTTTGTCATTTTATTCAGAGTTGTTTTCTTGGTTGGCTCTTGGATTATGTTTTCTGTTGACGTGTACTTGTCATATTTGGTTTTGAAATTGTTAACTGTCTGGGTCATAATCCACCAGGGTTTTCGAATTATTGATAGTTATTTGTGAGAAGAAGTTCCAGTATATCCAGAGTTATGATCAAGAACAATAATAATAAGAAAGATATCAATTTTCCTCAACAGATCCATATTCTCTGACAGAAAAGCTGCAGGAAGCCATCATTAAATCTGATTCTTTTATTGTCCACGCAGCATTCTGACAATATTTCATACTTTCTTTGGGTAAGTGGGACAAGACATTTTCTGACGAATATCTTTAATTCAACTCAGGCCCTCAATCTATGGCAGTGAGTAAACAGTGCAGATCAGTAATAAAGGAATAAGCACTCCCCCCCGGTTATACTTGAACTTATGTC
This sequence comes from Architeuthis dux, assembly GCA_006491835.1. Classification (NCBI taxonomy): domain Eukaryota; kingdom Metazoa; phylum Mollusca; class Cephalopoda; order Oegopsida; family Architeuthidae; genus Architeuthis; species Architeuthis dux. The sequence continues at coordinate 2,061,707 of VCCN01003206.1, forward strand.
CCACTATGTCAGAGGGAAACTAGGTTAATGCCCTGCTGCTATACCACTAAATCTAACCTTTAAATGTATCCTTTATACCCATATCTCTGCACCATGTTTTTGTTTCCTGAACTAGTAGTATCCGTAAAGCAATTATCTTATTATTTATTCTTTTGCTCCATGTTTGTTTTTTGTTTCTGAACTGGTAGTATCAGTATCGGTAAAGGTTAGATTTGGACTCCGGCAAGATCCTGTAGCATCCAAGTTCACTTACACATTAAAAGTCGTTGAATAACAGAAGAACATGTCTGGTTAGTCACTCAATAGAAATCATCATGCCACCAATGTCTTTTGTCAGCATGCCGTGTTGGGGGTGATCAAGGAAAAAAATGGAAGATGTGTAGAACAATGAATAAGTTACTTTTCTTGCGGTTTGTTGGGTGGTGATCACTAAAAAACAAGTGTGAATGTTGCTGGACACAAACTAAGGGATCGATTTAGGATAAACTTAGATTGCAAATTAAAAAACAAAAAAATGTTTTTTCTATACATAATAAGGAGTACATGTTTAAATTTTCAGCCCTCTTTCAGCTTTATTGGTGTGGCCTGTAAGCATGATACATACATAGCCAGCCAGACTGGTTCAAAAACTGAAGAAACCTATGTTGACAGTTTTGGTTGACAGTTTCTAATAAGACTAGAAAGCACTCAGAGAGTGCATACATGCCCCAATGCCATTGTCACTAAAAACTGAACAAATCAGATTATAGATCCCAGACTAGGCTGTGACAAAAGCTTGTAAAATTATTCATCAGTGACATCCCCTTGAACCTTGATTAATTTCAACACTTGATTATTTCCTTTAGACACAGTAACTTTGTCATTACTGTGTTATTACATCCAAAAAGCCAAAAGTCTCACAAGAATTTTTCTATCTCACAATGTTAACAAAATCGCAAAATTTAAATTATCTTCCCCCACCATATTTCCTCTCTTCCCCAAAATATCTTGTTGAAATATACATTTGGCACCCTTGATAGGAATTTGGATATACTCATACTCTAACAGCTAATTAACTATTTAACTATATAGCTAGTTTAAACCTAGAGGTTCCTTCCTAACCTTGTTTCCCCAAAATTTCCCATTGTTCGCTTTCCATCTTTCTGGACATCTTCAACCACACTTTCAATCAGAGACATCCCTTTGAACCTTGATTCATTTCAACACTTGATTATTTCCGTTAGACTCAGTAATTTTGACAGATCGGGAGAGACACACATGCATGTCGTTGACTGCGGTTATTGTAAATATGAATGAATAAAGGATCTGTGTGAGTACATCTTCTGTTTGCATTTTTAATCTGTTAATATCTGTCATTATACCAACCTTACATGAACAATAAGGTTACAGATCCTAGACTAGGCAATGACAACAACTTGTAATACTTATTCATCAGAGACATCCCTTTGAACCTTGATTCATTTCAACACTTGATTATTTCCCTTAGACTCAGTAACCCTGTAATTACTATGTTATCACACCCAAAAAGCCAATGTTAACAAAATCGCAAAAACAATTCCTGATCGGCCCCAAATTTAATCAATTATTTTTTGTCCATTACCAATGTTCCCTCTAATTTTTAGTGTCAGTGTTTTGTCTCGGCCCAAATAGGTGAGCGATTTGAATCTTAATGAATCTATTTTTGGTGTTACCCAAACTGCACCGACTTACCAACACTGAGATGCAATGTCCCCACTAATGTTTTGTAGTCAGTGGGCGCTAGAATCTTGTGTTGTGCAAATCTTTTTCTTGTCACAAAAGTGTGTGCTCACTGAATGCTTGTGCAAATGTAAACTTGAAATTGTTTCAAGATAATTTTGGCACAGCCTATCTCTCATGCTTAATACAATGTTTGGTATGTATCCCTGTAGCTTGTAAAAAATTATTCATCAGAGACATTTCAATACTTGATTATTTCCTTTAGACTCAGTAACTTTGTCATTGCTGTCTTATTATATCCCAAAAGCCAAAGAATTGTTATGAAATTGCACTAAAAACTAAACACTAAGGTCTCAGACTATGCCATGACAAAAGAGTGTAATAATTATTCATCAGAGACATCCCTTTGAACCTTGATTCATTTTGACACTTGATTATTTCCTTTAGACTTTAGACTTGTCATTACTCTGTTATTACATCTGAAATGCCAAACATGTTAACAAAATGGAAGGAAACTTGCTGGATCCTCCCCAAAATGTGATCTATTATTCCTTGGCCCATGGCCCACCCTTCCACAAAAGATCAACAACACGAATTCCTATGCCAATTAAAATTACAAATATTCACTGCTTGATAGAAAATAAAAATTAGATATCGCCTAGATTTCTGAGATGAGTCATTGATATTGAATGAATGAATGGCTTGGCTTCGCGAACAAAGATTTTTGGGATGGTTTTCCACAGCATTTGGACCATAGACGGAGCAGTGTAGTTTTAAGGTGAAGTGTGACTTTACCCTTTAAACTGAGGGTTTGCATCCTATGGGCCACCGGAGTGGTGTGGATAGGAGCAGTGCCCATAGGTCGTAGGTTTGACAGGAGTCTCCTTCTCCTGACAGATGCCCGAGCTAGCTATGGGGGTCTGTCGCCCCCTTGCGGGAATGTTCCGACAGTAAGGCTGAACTGGTTAGACAGAACGTGAACAACCCGTAGTTGGTAGAATCCTGAGCTGGTTATAGAGATCTACCAACCCACTGAAGGAGAATCAGGAGAGAACTGCTGCCTGTAGCTTTGATCACAGATTTTCATGATAGTGCGGTTATCTGCAACTGTAGGCGCAGATCCTCATGATAGCATGGCTGTCTGCTACTTTAAGTACGGACCCTGGTAGCTCCTACATTGAGCAGATGTGCACTGACTATGGGGTTCTGCTGACCCCATCAGAGCAGTGACCCGACAGTATAGCGGTCTCGAATCCCAGATTCGAATCACAACCCTATGCAAAGGAAAAAAAAAAGAAAAAAAAAGAATATCTGTTACAAGATAAGTCGAAGCACCTAACAGGTTGGTTGGCGTTTTCAGATATACTTCTGGAGACAATATTAACACTTTATGTGACCCCTGGCCGAATACACTATCCTACCATTCCACTTGTCTCCCCTCACCACCACAAGCACACTTTCATTTCATTTCATTTTCATTTTTTCTTTTTGATGGTTATTGCTTTGAAAAGGACATTTGACATTGATATTATTCTATGTGTTATTCAAACTATTATCCACATCCTTGTTGTTTTTATCACTATATTTTGGATAATGTGTCCATCAGCCCGTCTCATTGTCTGAAATTCTGAGATAAGTACGGAATAAGTATGAAACTTCAATTATCCGAACATCATATTATCTGAACAAATTTTCACCGTAATTGTTTTCAGTATGTCTTAGACTGAGTAAATTTGTCATTAATATGTTATTACATCCGAAAAGCCCACAAATTGTTCTATTCCGCAATTTTAACAACATTTTTTAAAATTCCTGGATCCATCCCAAAGTTTAATCAATCATTCCTTTTTCCCTGGCCAACACTTCCACAATCCATTGCAAGTTATCCATTGCAAGATAAAAGCCCTAATTCACAGATAGAACCGTATTGCCATCAATCCCAATAAAACAGAAATTTTATTGGATTAGCCATAGAACTTCTGCATTTAATGGTTTAATATTCTATTAGTTATTCAAACTAGTATCCTCATCTTGGTTGTTTTTATCACTATGTTTTGACTAATGTTGAAAATGAAATTCACTGAGATTTTGGAGATATTGGGTGGACAAAGAACAGCTCTGGTTAATCACTCAATAGAAACAGTCACATGACCAATGTCTTTTGGGAGCATGCCGTGTTGGGGGTGAGAAATTAAAAAATTTAAAAACAGGATGATTAATGAATAAATTACTTCACCTACCTTTTGTTGGGCGGTGATCACTAAAAACGTCTGAATTTTCAAAAAACAAGCATGAACACTGCTGGACACAAACTAGGGACCAATTTAATAAAAGGGCAAGAATACAGATTGATATTTTGTTCAGTTTAGAACATTTTACATTAGTGTGAAAAAAAGTATACAATTTGTATTTACAAGCACATATTATAACGATTGTATTTACACAATACCCAGGGCCTTGTAATAAACATTATAATTCTTCTTAAAATCATTTACATCTCTTGATAGCACTACATATTCCGGTAATCTATTCCAAAGTCCCACCACTCTATTTCTAAAAAAGAATTGTCTGATATTCAATCTACTTCTATTTGCTTCTACCGTATATGTGTGGCCTCTCAGTCCCTAGTACTCCCTTCTAGTAAAAAAATACATCAGGGTTTACTACTTCTAAACCACGCATAATCTTGAGCATTACTATTAAGTCTCTCTGATAATGGTATAATTTTTATTTAATTTATAGAACATTTTATTTTAGTGTGAAAAAAAGTATACAATTTGTATATACACGCATACATCATAACAATCATATTTACACAATATTTAGGGCCTTACACCTTTGCGGTGGTGTAATAAACATCATAATTCTTCTTAAAATCATTTACATCTGTTGATAACACTACATATTCCGGTAATCTATTCCAAAGTCCCACCACTCTATTGCTAAAAAAGAATTTTCTGATATTCAATCTACTTCTATATACATGTACCCGCTTCTAGTAAAAAATACATCAGGGTTTACTACTTCTAAGTCATGCATAATCTTAAACATTTCTATTAAGTCTCCCCAATCTCTCCTATTTTCTAACGATGTTAACCCTAACACCTTTAACCTATCCTCATAACACATACTTTTTAATACCTGTACTAACTTAGTTGCTCATCTCTGGACTTTTTCTTAAATTGTAAATTGAACCCCTTTTGGGATTTTTGTGGGGAATTTTCCAAAAGCAAGAAAACCATTTTTTTCTAGACATAATAAGGAGCAAATTTTAAAATTTTCAGCCCTCTAGCTCCATTAGTGCAGCCTGTACATGCGATACATACATAGCCAGCTAGACCTACTTAAAAGCTGAAGAAAACTTTGGTTATGGGTTTCTAACAGACAAACGTGGGTGATTACAAAAAGCAACAAAAACATTTTTTTCTAGAGCTAATAAGGGACCAATTTAGCATGAACTTACATTGTAAATTGTACCCCTACTAAAAACCTACTTGGGGGGGCAGAATTTAAAAACGTTTTAAAAAAATGTTCTTTTCTAGACATAATAAGGAGTAAATGTTTAAATTGTCATCCCTCTAGCTCCATTGGTGCAGCCTGTATGCACAGCACATAGATAGATATATAAGATAGATAGATAGATAGATAGATAGATAGATAGCCAAACAGACCCACTTAAAAACTTAAGAAACCTATGTTGACAGTTTTATAGACATAATAAGGAGTAAATATTTAAATTTTCATCCCTCTAGCTCCATTGTTATTGCCTGTACTTGCAACACATACATAGATAGCCAGCCAGCCAGAATCACTTAAAAACTGAAGAAACCTATGCTCACAGTTTTGGTGACAGCTTTGGTTGAATACATAACCATTATCTAAATTTGTTGGCAAAAGTAAAAAGAAAATTATTAAACTAGCAACATTCTGTATATTATGATGTCTCCGTGAGTGAAGATCTGGCTCAAAAGGTTCCTTCGTTAATTCGCATGAAGGTATGAGTTATTTAACGGGACGAAATGTGAGGCAGTTGGGTAAGGTTGGGGGGGGGGAGCACCAATGATGTTCAGCCATGGGGCACGGATGGTATATAAAACTCGTCCCTGTCTGTATATTGAATGAGTCACATGAAGTCGCATAAATAAATTTTATCCATTTGAGAATATCCAATTGAATAAGCTCAACGGAACCAATTTCTTCCAGAGAAAACGCTGCAAGAAGGCATCATTAAATTTGGTTTCCTTATTTCTGCAGGAATCTGAGAATATTTCATACTTTTCTCTGGGTAAATGGATAAAGATATGTGCTGGTTACATAAAATTTACTCACTCAGCAGAAACATCAATAATTCTTAAAATGAATCACATAAAGTCACATAAATTCATAGCAGGTAAATGATACACATATCTTTGCACTTTTGTGTATAGAGTTATTATTTTCCAGAATAGTAATAGGGTTTCTTTGCTAGTTTGTTTTTATTTAGAGTTGTTGAAGCAGCAAATATCTTGTCCAACTTATCCAGAGAAAGTATGAAATATTGTCCGATCTCTGATGCAATAAGAGTATCAAATTTAATGATTCCTTCCTAAATTCCGTTTAGCTAAATTGATATCTTTCTTGTTTTTATTGTTCTTCTTGTATTCATGAATAGAAGAAACAACAGCAGAATATAGAAAAAATGCACAGCAGAAAGAACACAAGAAAGAACTTCTCCTCACAAAAACTATTAATAATTGAAACACAATTAGTAGATCATAACCCTGGGTTATATGGACACATTTCCTACTTTCTCTGGGTAAACAGAACAAGACATGTGCTGCTTCTATAAAATTCACTTACTCAGCAGAAACACAAAGAGTCGGTAAATAAAACACCAAAGTCACATGTAATTATAATAAGTAAATGGCGGACATATCCGTGATCATACCTCGTCCCTGCACTTTTGTTTAGTTATTATTTTCCAGAATATTAAAAGGGTTTCTTTGCTAGTTTGTTTTTATTTGGAGTTGTTTTCTTGGTTGGTTCTTGATTATGTTTTCTATTCGGGCAGCTTAGAGGGAACACTGATGGAGACATAATATAAAGATTGTTTGTTTGGTTGTTTGTCCACACACTATCACCAACATATCTCAATGAATTTAAATGATATTTTGTGTAAGGGTGGACCATGGACCAATGGATAATTAATTGAATTCTTTTCAATTTTGTTGACATTGCAAGCTAGGACAATCTTTCAGCTTTTCAGATGTGATAACACATTGATGACAAAGTTTATCATTATCATCATTACCATCATCATTATCACCATCATCATCATCATCAGCTGTTGCAAGTCCACTGCTGGACAAAGACCTTTCCCATCTCCTCGATGGAGACATAATACAAAGATTGTTACTAGTTCAATAACTTTCTTTTCGTCAGTTCGTTTGGTTGTTTGTTTGTTTGTTCACACAGTATCACCAAAGGTTATCAATGAATTTCAATGATATTTTGTGGAAGGGTGGGCCATTTGTTCATGAAGTTAACACCTGTTCTTATTTCCAGGATATCTGGGTTATGACCAAGAACAATAAAAAGAAAGAAAGATATCAGATTAGCTCAACAGAATCAAATTCTCTGACAGAAAAGCTGCGGGAAGCCATCATTAAATTCGATACTTCTATTGTCCGCGGAAAATTCTGACAATATTTCATACTTTCTTTGGGTAAGTGGCACAAGACATTTGCTGACCATTATCATTAATTCAACTCAGGCCCCCAATCTATGGCAGTGAGTAAACATCGCAGATCAGAAATAAAGGAATAAGCCCCCCCCCCCAGTTAGATTTGAACTCATGTTATTCTAGATAAGAGGGAAGCTAAGTTAATGCCCTGCTGCTATACCACTAAATCTACCCTTTAAATGTACCCTTTATCCCCATATCTTTGCACCATGTTTTTGTTTTTGTTTCCTGAACTAGTAGTATCAGTAAAGCAATTATTTAATTATTTATTTCTTTTGCTCCATGTTTGTTTTTGTTTCTGAACTGGTAGTATCAGTATCCATAATGGTTAGATTTGGACCCCCGTAGCGTTCAAGAAACTTGCTGCTTCCATTAAGTTCACTTAAACAGCAAAAAAGGAGAAGATTAGCATTCCAAGGGAAATCATGAATCACTGCCACCCATGTATGCTTCTTTTTAGCTTGTGAATTAAGCAGTGTGGGTGGTAAAATTCAGATGAAAATGCTGCCAGTAAGGATTGAACAAATATGACAAGTACACGTCAACAGAAAACATAATCTAAGAACCAACCAAGAAAACAATTCTAGATAAAAACAAACTAGCAAAGAAATCCTTTTAATATTCTGGAAAATAAAAACTAAATAAAAGTGCAGAGGTGAGCTATACGCACAAATATATGTACATCATTTACTTACTTATAATTCCATTTGACTTATTCAATAACAATTGATGTTTCTGCTGAGTAAGCGAACTTTGCGGAAACAGCAAATGTCTCGTCCCACTTACCCAGAGAAAGTATGAAATATTGTCAGACTTCCGCGCGGGGGAAATCAGAGAATCAAATTTAATGATTCCTTCCTGCAGCATTTTCTATGGAAGACTTTGGTTCTGTGGAGGTAATTTGATCGGATATTCTCAAATGGATAAAATGTATTGAAGATTTTCACTATTGGAGACGTAATATATAAATTGTTAGTGGTTCAAATCTTTCTGTTTTCACATCTGCTAATGACATTCTAAGAGGTATAGGTTTTCACTCATGTTTGTCTACACAATATCTCCAAAAGTTCTCAATGGATTTCAATGGATTTCAATGACATTTTGTGGAAGGGTGGCTCATAGGCTAAGGAAAAATTGATTAAATATTGGGGCGGATCAAGAAATCTTTTTTCTGTTGTGCATTTTGACACTTGATTATTTCCCTTAGACCTAAAGTAAAATTGTCATTATTACATCCGATTTTTCAACAATTCCGGGATCCGCCCCAAAATTTGATTATTTCTTGGCCCATGGCCCACGGCCCACGCTTCTGCAAGATGTCATTGAAATTAACTTAGAACTTTTGGAGATATTGAGTGGACAAAAAAAGTCTGGTTAGTCACTGATTAGAAACCGTCACATGAGCAACATCTTTTGGCAGCATGTAAAAAATTGGAAAAACGGGTGATCAATGAATAAGTTACTTATATTTCTCGCCTTTTGTTGGGCAGTTATTACTAAAAATGTCTGAATTTTCAGAAGACAAGTGCGAATGCTGCCAGACACAAACTAAGGTACAATTTTGTTAACATTGCAAGCTAGGACAATTTCCCAGCTTTTCAGATATACAAGCTTATGTGATGGCATAGTCTGGGATACATACCAAACATTTTATTAGTCATGAGAGATGAGAGGCTGTGCCAAAATTATCTTGAAACAATTTCAAGTTAACATTTGCACAAGCATTCAGTGAGCACATACGGTAAGGTTCTTATAATGACAGATATCAACAGATTTAAAAATGCCACAAAAGACGTACTCACACAGATCCAATTTATTCATACATGTTTACAATGCCGCACTCAACGCTACGTGCGTCTTCTCGATATCCTAAAACCAAGCATTCAGTGAGCACATACGGTAAGGTGGTTATAATGATAGATATTAACAGATTTTAAAATGCAACAAAATGTATTCATACATATTTACCATGCCGCACTCAACGCCACGTGCGGATTCTCTAATCTCCTAAAACCAATCAAGGTTCAAAGGGATGTCTCTGATGAATAATTATTACAATCTTTTGTCACAGCGTAAACAGTAGCGCCTTCCCAGAAGTCAATAAGCGCTCTCCTGCCAAAGGGAAATAACTCATTACAGACAATGAGATTACTTAGTTAACACATACTTTCATCACAGAAAAAACATTTGCACTACATGAGGGAACATTGATAATGGACAAAGAATAATTGATTAAATTTGGGGCGGATCCAGGAATTGTTTTTGCAATTTCATAACAATTCTTTGGCTTTTTGGATGTAATAACACAGTAATGACAAATGTAAAGTTGGTATAATGACAGATATTAACAGATTAAAAATGCAAACAAAAGATCCTTTATTTATATATATTTACAATGACCACGGTCAACGACATACACATGTGTTTTCTCTGAGATCCTAAAAAACAATATGGCTGCTCGTTCACTAGAACGTAAAACACCACACCCTTACCAGAAGTTGATAAGGAATAACTCAAAATACTTACTAAGTCTAAAGGAAATAATCAAGTGTTGAAACGAATCAGGGTTAAAAGGGATGGCTCTGATGAATAATTATTACAAGCTTTTATCACAGCAAAGTCTGGACTCGATGATCTGATTTGTTCAGTTTTTTGCGACAATGGCACTGGTGGATGAATGTGTTCTCGGAGTGCTTTTTAGTCTTATTCTTCTTCTATTCAATGATTCTTGAACTTTCTGGAAGCAGTAAATGTCTCGTTCCACTTTCCCAGAGAGAGTATGAAATATTGTCCGACTTCCGCAGCAAAAAGAGAATAAAATTTAACGATGTGTTTTCTGTGAAAGACTTTGGTTCTGTTGCGGTAATATGATCGGATATTCTTTAATGGATAACATTTATTGAAAGGTTTTGCCTATCTCTTTGGGTATCAAGGTCATGGAATAATGGTTGTTTATTGCTGTAGACTCCCTTGCAGAGCAATTACTCTGCTGTGGTGTCAGTAGCAAGTAAGTTTTACTTGTTGGAGTTGCTAGCCTTATCATTTACCCAGGCTGGGGACCAGCTATAGCGACTGATAAGCTGTGTTTTTTTTTGACAAAGTAAGCTTCTCTTATATGTGTAATAGGAGCTAATTAATATGTGATTTCAAACAATATTAAACTAACTACATATTAAATATATCTGACTCCATTAAAAGTTACGGTAAAAACACAAACTATGACCATAGGAAGTAATCTCTAACATTAAAGCTGATTGTAGCAGCAGTAGTAATAGTACTAAGTGCCTTAAGGGTCAGTACTGCCCGTAAGTAAGCTAGGGTTATGATGAGACTAGAGAAAGAAAGAGTAATAGTTAACGATGAGATCTTTCTTTCTCTGCCTGTTCCTGTAGTGGAAGGGGTGGAAGGGATGAAATACATGTATGTTCCAAAGATGCAATTTGCACATGGTAGAAACGCATTGTTAATAAAGAATACAAATACTTGTCAAGGATAATAAGATAATAAGTATATTTATTACAGAAGAATAACAAAAAGTAGATCTTAGCTGATGTAAAGAAGAAGGAAGAATTAATTTAAAGATATTGTATACTACTTAGTAAAGTGTCCTTAGTTTGTTGAAGATGTTAAGGAAGAGAGTGTGTATGTATGAATGTGTACGTACGTAATCGAAGTTCCGAACAGCTAAGTTTTGTTTAAGCAACAAATCTTGACTGACCAAAGAATGAAGGAGAGCTGATCTTTTTATAGTAAGAGGTGAGTGGTGGATGTGTGGCTGGTCGAAATTGTGGTGTGTTGAACTGTGTATCATCAAGTATCCAAGATGAAATGTAAGGGGACAATATATATTGTTTTGACTTATTGTCATATCAAGTTCGAGTCAACTACCGTAATTTTCATGGATCAAAAAGTGGATTATCTGAGAGCACCAACAGACAAGATAATTTCATTTCTCGGACAAAAAGGTGTGTAAGTGCAAAAATACATATGTGTCCGTTACAGATGAACTACCTTACAGGGCTAAAAGACTAGTTGATGTTTTGTGGAAGGGTGGGACATGGGCCAAGGAATAATTGATTAGATTTTGGGGAGGATTCAGCAATTTTAGATGGACTGCCTTACAGGGCTAAAGGGCGCCAACTGCTATGTTATTTACACATAGCTGGGGTAGAAATGGATTCATGCTTTTCCCAAGGGCATTAATGTAAAGAACGCAATAAGCCTCAGCTGAAACTTGAACTCGATCCGTTGATTCTGTTTTCCATACATGTATCTGTTACGCCACTCTGCGTCTCCTCAATGCTGCATGACCAACACAAAAATCCGCAGAGAAAATAGTGAAAGAGATTATTATTTACCATTATTATTCATTTTTAACTATTTACTTGGTGGAGTTGCGAGCCTTGGGGACCAGCTATGGTGACTATTGGTTCTGTTGAGGAAATTTGATATCTTTCTTGTTTTTATTGTTCTTCTTTTATTCATGAATAGGAGAAACAACAGCAAAATATACAAAATGCACTGCGGAAAGAAAAAAAGAAAGAACTTCTTCTCTCAAAGAACTATCAATAATTGGAACACCCTGGTGGATTATAACCCAGGTGTAAGCTTGGTTTAATGACAGATATTAGCTCTGTCTTCTACTAATAACACAATACAATAATGGCTGCTTGTTTACCAGAACGTAAAACAGCGCCTCCCAGCAAAAGTCTTCTGCCTAAGGGGAATAACTCATGATATTTACTTAACACCATCCGGTATCCGGGAAATATGAACCAAGAAAACAACTCAAAACATATCAATAATTGGAACATCCTGAACTAACTTTAAGAACACATGAATAAGTTACTTCTCTGTGATCACTAAAAAAGGTCTGAATTTTCAAAGAAAAGTGGGCACAAACTAGTGATTAATTTAGCATTGCATATTGAAGCCCCTTCCAAAAACCTATTTAAGTGGGAATTTTCAAAACCAATTTTCCTTAGTGTAAGCAGCAAGTTTATTGGACGCTATGGAACCTTGCAGGAATCCAAATCTAACCTTTACCGATACTGATACTACCAGTTCAGAAACAAAAAACAAACATGGAGCAAAAAAAAAAATATAAGATAATTGCTTTACTGATACTACTAGTTCAGGAAACAAAAACAAAAACATGGTGCAGAGATTAGAAACCATCACATGAGCAACATCTTTTGGCAGCATGCCGTGTTGGGGGTGATCAATTAAAAAATTGGAAAAACGAGTGATCAATGAATAAGTTACTTTGTTGAAGGGTGGCTCATGGGCTCAAGGAAGAATTGATTAAATTCTATGGCCGATCCAGGAATCTTTTACAGTTAATTCCCCTGCATTGAAGCTGTATATGAACTGATTTTTTTATTCTTTTTTAGTGAGATTTGTTGTTGTTGTCCTTATTTAATCAACGTCTTGCGATGTTTCTGTGGAGTAAATGAACTTGGTACCGATATCCACCCTCACCCCCTATCCGAAAGTAGAGCATCCCTATAAAAAACCTTTCGGAGGGCGAAATGATGTTATAGAAAAAAGCAATTACCATTAATTTATTTATTTTAAAACACCATTACAGATTGATTCCATGAGTTATTTAAACTAGAATCCACACCCTTGTTTTTATACACCTGAGGAAGGCTGAAGAATACGTCTGTCAGAATGTAGTGATAAAAACAACAAGGATAAAAATGCTAGTCAAACAGACACATGGAATAATAACAATACAGAGAAACCCTGATTATATAAACAAGATGGGCTTGGAGTATTTTGTTCCGATAATTTATTGTTCGGATATCTGATGATACAAATGGAAGCCATTATGAAACACAATTACGGGACCTTGCTATCTTGTTCAGATAATTGTAGTGAAATACACTCTGGTGGTGTGTTCGCGTTAGTTCAGGAGGTTCTAATTATTGATATGTTTTGAGTTGTTTTCTTGGTTCATATTTCCCGGATACCTGGTGTTAAGTAAATATCATGAGTTATTCCCCTTAGGCAGAAGACTTCTGCTAGGAGGCGCTGTTTTACGTTCTGGTAAACAAGCAGCAATTATTGTATTGTGTTATTAGTAGAAGACAGAGCTAATATCTGTCATTAAACCAAGCTTACACCTGGGTTATAATCCACCAGGGTGTTCCAATTATTGATAGTTCTTTGAGAGAAGAAGTTCTTTCTTTTTTTCTTTCCGCAGTGCATTTTGTATATTTTGCTGTTCGTTTACTACGAGAAAGAGAGATGGTTTATGGGTGAATAGTAGTGACCTAAGATATCAAATCAGAGATGTCATATTAGCCAGATAAGGTATTTCACCCAATGGGAGTGGTACAAGGCCATACACATTAAAATTCCAATGGATACTGGGTACGAAAACGTCAAAATCCTATAATTTATAAATCATCACAATCTATTTCTTTCAAAAGATCTCCATACTCTTGACAATAAAAAAGCTGTATCATTAAATATTTCCTCCTGATCAATAAGAAATAATAATAATTGATCAGTAGAAACAAATGGGCTCATTATTTCTACAATATCATTGTGTAAATATGTAAAGAAAAACTTCACAGGTAACATTTTAAATCCGTTCACTCCAGCTATTACTCCTGTAGAAAAAAACCCATGTATCACCTCCAGTTGTGATCCCCGTTCGGACGTTTGGTAGGCCATTAATGCGTATGGCCTTGGTGTGGTATCTCATCACTGGGCCAAAATATGGGTCAAGTGGCTGACCAAGGTCACAAGAGAAGTAGAAAGAGAATCAGCTTTGAGTATATTTAGGGTTAATTAATTAGGTAAATCTGCTTTGCGTCGCTGCCGTTTGTATGTTTCAACAAGAAATAAAGAGGACGCATTTTTCTTGGAAATGACTGGACTTTGTCATATTTCTCTCCGTCCACGTGGGAGAACATTGTCCTGCATGAACCAACTGTTTCTTCTCTCTAAATCCCCAGTCGATCTGGAACGAGACATCATCGAAAAGAAATGCATCTTTGGAGACACGCAACCCGCGTATCTTTTGCATATTGACATGTGCAACTGGTTATACTACGTAATACGATGTTTAGATAATTGAAGTTTCTCCGTATTTATCTCAGAATGTCAGACGCTGAGGTGGGCTGATGGACACATTGGCCAAAAGATAGTGATAATATATGTTTGAATAACACATAGAATAATAACAACAATGACTCATCTCAGAAATCTAGGCAGTATTTAGTTTTTATTTTCAATCAAGCAGTGAATATTTGTAATTTTAATTGGCATAAACATTCGTGTTGATAATGTTTTGTGAAAGGGTGGGCCACGGGCCAAGGAATAATTGATCAGAATTTGGAGAGGATCCAGCCATTTTCTTTCCATATTGTTAACATGTTTGGCATTTCAAATGTAATAACAGAGTAATGACAAAATGACTGAGTCTAAAGGAAATAATCAAGTGTTGAAATGTATCAAGGTTCAAAGGGATGTCTCTGATGGAATAATTATTAA